>CM050165.1:391110817-391320817 GCA_027410445.1 Discoglossus pictus | reverse complement strand
AGGCTTAGTGAATCTAGCCAACAGACTTTTAATTTAAACTTTTCAAGTATTTTTCTGGAGTTAAATTCTACAAACCTGTGGAGATGTGAATATAAATAACATATTTTTAAGAAGGGCTTCTGGGTATAATAATTACAACATATGGTATAATTATTTTTGCTTAGCACGTTAATATCAGGTATCGTTTTCCATCTGTGCAGTGCTAACAATAATGTACATCAATGTATCTGTACATAATATGTATAATAGCTAGGGTATTCTGTAGTGTGCAAATTATTTTTGTTTACATTCTTATTGAATTTGTGTTTATGTGATCACTGTGTGCCAACATGTGTTTAGTAAACACACATTGTATATTTGAGCCCTATTTATTTATTTGTAGATATAACTACTATTTGTCTTTTGTATACAATATCAATATATGCCCTTTTTTTTTGTGATTTAGTCATTCAGTTGTGTCCAACTCTTCGTGACCCTATGGACCACAGCACGCCAGGCACATCTGTCAGCTTACAAGTGACAACGCCCTTTGTGTATATGTGATCACAATTTGCCCATTGATTATACACAATTATTAAACACCCATTGTGACCACTATTTATATAGGGCCTCATTTTATTAGCGGCCGCAGCCGTTGCGGGGCCGCAAGGACCGGCCGCAAGCTATTCGGCTATTCTATTCCCTTACGGCCGGGGGCTCCGGCAGGCTTGTGGCCGGCGCCTTACTATCTCTTGCGGGCGCTCGCGCCGGAGGAAAGCCTTTGATCTAAAACGGGCGCAAGAGTTTCGGCCGTAAGAAGTTCCTATTTGCAATTCAATTGCTCCGGGAACCCTCTCTGCAAGGCTAAAAATGAGCCGCTGCTTACTTGCAGGAAAGAGGTCCCGCTAGCACCAATTAAGCACATAAAATAGCTCAAATAAAGCCATCCTGCACTTTGAGAAGACTATAAAGGGATTTTAGGTGTTAGAAAAAATAGCACATAATTATCCTATACTCAAATCCGTAAAATATTTTATTTTTAATATCCGTAAAATATCCATGTAAAAAGTCCAGAGTGCTTGGAGCACCTCAGACCCGCCCACGCCGCAGCCGGAAAATAAACAGTTAATTTGAACTCGGGTTTCGGCTGATGTGCAAGCTTGAGAGTGGGTTACTTTTAATCCTCATGTACCCCAATATGATCCCTAGCATTTACAGAGCTGTACAGTGCAGGCTTGAATTTATTTTTGCGTTTTTATATTTCAGAGCTTACGGCAGGTTCCAAGATATGCGGCCGGCCGTAAGAGGAGATCCTTGCGGGGCCGTATAATAGAATCGCGAGTTAACTGAACCCCCGCAAGGAATCGCAGCCTTACGGCCGATTTACGGCCGATAATAGAATGAGGCCCATGGTGTGTAACCTTTATTGTGTGACTATTATTTTCTCACTGCATTTATGTAAAAACTAGTTTAAGACTTGTATATCAATCTAGTCCTTATATAACAAAATTTACGGTATGCTCACATTTCCTGCAGTCCCAAAACAAAAATGTCAATGTCAGTGGAGGGTATTTATAAAATATTTCATACAATTTTTTTATTTTCTTGAGCTTTGCTTTCCATTACTTCTCTACTGCATTAGAGGTGTGTTGTTGTTTGTATAGTTGTCTACATATAAAACCATCTGTAGTTACTAAACTAGAAAATCAGACTTGGCAGCTTTGCTTTCTTATATGTAGAATTAATTTTTAAACAAAATATTAGTACATATTATTTCATATAGTACATAAATATGTATAAATATTCAAATTTGGTGTCAATAGAAATCTTTTTGTAAATACCATATGAACTAAAGAAACAATTCTGTTATAACAAATGTTAATCAACATTTTGGCAACTGACCATTCATTGTAATAAATAGAAGCTCACTTAAAATAGAGGTTTACTTAAAGGGGCACTTAATTCGTCACAATTTGGACCACAAAACAGTAAAAATCTCCTAAAAGCATACATTTTTCAAAAACATGCATTTTCACTGAGAATTCAATAAATGAAAATCTGTGTTTACATGAGTCACTGACTGCCAACTCCCAGACCCACAAATTCTGCTCTGTGAGCAAAGGAAAAACATAGGTTAACCCTCAACACATCTATCTGTGCAGAACATGGCATGCTGGAATCACCTAAACAAGTCAGTTGTGGGTTAACTATTGAGTGCATTCCTGAGTTCAGGGAAAACTGCTATAAAACAGTGTCTTCACCATGTGTGTGGCCGTCTGTTACTCATGAAACTGCCAGTAGGCAGGACAGACTGTGTCTGTAAGCAGACTTAAAACTTTAGATTTTTAGCTGTTATTAGTGTAATTAAAAAGATCATTTTAACATACAATCGTGTGCTCTATCACAGCATAAAGAGCAGTTACAGCGAGGTAAATGGCCCTTTAAAAGCAAGGTAAAGACAGCCTCACTCACACTTATACATCAGTTCATAGGGCCCATTGAAGCACATGTCTTCATGCACTAAAATATATTAACCAGTGTATTAAACTCATCTAAAAAAACAAGTTTTCCTCTGTCTTGTGGACTCCTTACATTTGCTGCATTTAGTATGTAAAACCACAGTGAATTAGAACTGAGGGTCACCATGAGATTTTCTCTTCCAGGTGCGGCGCAGTCCCTGTGGGCCGAGCTCTGTCACTTTCTTCATTCAGCTCAATCTACCAGACAAGCAGCAGAAACTTCAAATGCTCAGGTACTCAATAGGTGCAGTAAAAAGTATTACCTCCATCTCCTCTCTTATAAATTATGCATTTATTCCTTCCATTACAGAATATATTATGGGATGCACGCAGCCACAATTCCCTTCAAATAATTGGTATTCATGCAGGCAGCATTTTAATTCATTTGCTAGTATGGCTCATTCTTCAATTGCTTGATGAATCCTGGTGTAATTTTTATTCAGAAAGTAGAATTTAGCATTGAAATATGGAGGATTTTTGGGTGTCCTATGTAAATATAATTGTATATAGTAAAGATTATTATTCTTCACCTGCCATTCTAGTTAAAATTACATTCAATACCGCTAATTAGCTATGTGTATCATATACCTCATTAATATTAACCCTTTACGTTATAGATAAAAAATAAAAAAGCTGCCTTGCAAGGAATCTTTTGCAATTTTTGTTTTATGAGAAAAATTTTAAAAATATTCACTAACTCATTTGTATGTATATATATATATATATATATATATATATATATATATATATGAAGAGTGAGGTAGCCGTGAATGTCCAGTAATCCAGTTGAATAATCAGAGTATTGCAGTGAATAGTGATACCTTTTTTATTGGACAAACGTATTCATAATAAAGCGACGAGCTTTCGAGAGATAATGCCTCTCTTTATCAAGTCAGTATCGCTTTTTGACTTGATAAAGAGAGGCATTATCTCTCGAAAGCTCGTCGCTTTATTATGAATACGTTTGTCCAATAAAAAAGGTATCACTATTCACTGCAATACTCTGATTATTCAACTATATATATATATATATATATATATATATATATATACATACACACACATATTTATTTGTATATAAACAGGATTATGTGGGATATTTTTTTATATTATTTTTTTTATATTTAACTATCATTTTAGGAACACTAATAATAGAGGGGCTCAGGCAGAGAACAAAATATCCTTAATAGGTAGCACTATGGATTTGGTCATCCACTCTCAAAAACAACCTCTTTTAGCCCGAAATACCAGCAATTCTACCCTGAACAGGAGAAACAGGCATACATTTTGGGCTTAATTAGGCTTCGTCAGTAGCGAGTAGCTGATACTTCCCTAAGGCACAGTGAGCAAGTGGTCAACGTCTGGAGTCCCCTATCACCCTTAGGGAGACAAAGCCCCAAGGATCATTTGTATTAGCAATACAAATAATGGAGGTGCTCAGGCAGAGAACAAACTATCCTTAATAGGCAGTTCTATGGATATGGTCATCCATTCTAAGAGCAACCTCTTTTAGCTCACTTGTGCCCTTCACAGTGAGAAATATCCTGTAATATATCAGTATGGTGTCACTCAAAAGAGTGATCCAGCCCCGAAATACCAGGCAATTCTACCCTGAACAGGAGAAACAGCAAACCCCAGACGTACATTTTGGCCTAAATTGGGCCTCGTCAGTAGGGAGTTGAAAATACCTCCCTAAGGCACAGTGAGCAAGTGGTTAACGTCTGTAGTACCCTATCACCCTTAGGGAGATAAAGCCCCAAGGATCATTTGTATTAGCAAGAGTGACCCAGCCCCAAAATAGCATTCTATATCCATATAACTACCTATTAAGGATAGTTCGTTCTCTGCCTTAGCTCCTCTATTGTCGATATTGCTTACCTATTTAGGAACCTTATACCTTGTGTCTAAAAGGATGAAGCCCTGACAGTAAGGTCTCTTGGTGATATTACGTGACCTGAAGAGATTAGTGATGACACGGATCTTGCATGATTACATGAAATGACAGAAAAACACGTCTCTCAATGTAAAATGTTAGCCAACATAAGAGGATGTGCTAGGCAAGCAGGGGAAGTAGAAGACATTTTGTGATCTTCTTCCTCCCACTAGACACCAAGGATATCGTACTTAAATAGATAGTTAATTATGTGGAGGTAAATGGGTGTGATCACCCTCATGGGTGACTAGATGCCTAGATGCCTACCACCACTTCTATTGTGAGAGGTAATGATGAGCTGGGATCATCATTACCAATTATAAGTGACACATGGACTTTGTAGGACAAGCTCCGCCTTATAAACTGTTTTAATACAGTTCAGTTTTAAAAGTACTTGCTTAAAACATATATTTTAGTATTATAAATCTTCAGATTTTCTGTGTTGTATATATTATTGTTGATAATAGGTTTCTGGGAAAGTCACAATTTTTGCTTCCGTTACCACTTAGAGGTTTAAAAAACACTCGGTATAATTTGTTATATTGTGAGGTTAGCATTGGAACCACTAGCAAGCTTAACAATTACTATTAGGTGTACCACTGGCATTTTTGGATACCATTATCGCACATAACCAGCTGCTTTGTGATGATACTAAGAGACTCAACAGCTGTTGGCTTCACAGTAGTATTATAGCATGCAACTGGTGTTTTATACCTGCTATTAATCATTTTGTCTATTTTTGTGATAATGCTTATTATTAGTCAAGCCACGGGGATATCAGGTTATGATTGGCATAAAATTAAAATTAAAATGTAATATTGATAAAATATTCAGTTTAAGGTTTAATATAATTAACTGCTTCCAGTTATAATGTTATTATTTTTCAACATTAATTTCTCTGATAAATAATATTTTCCATTAAATATTACTGTTAAGAAATAATTTTCTGTAACCCTTGCTGTTTATTTACTGGTAAACATACTAACCAGCTCTTAAAAATCTATGGACAAATCTTAATGAACTGTTTGTTAAACTGCAATTCCCTGAGTTTAGCAAGGAGAAAGTTAGAAAAGCTGTCTATTTTTGTCCAGATTATATTGTTCTGCATAAGTTTATTAATATATTTGTCTAAAAGGAATGTCCATAAACCAATAGACATGTTCTTGGTAAACCTGCAGATAAACTTATCCCTAAAACACAATCAGTCCAATGTCTTGGTGTCACACTTGATTCTGCTTCATCGCCTACATTCTATCACTTACCAAATCTTGTTGTCTCCACCTCCAGAATATCTCTAAAATGCATCCGTCTCTCACCCAAAAGACTACATAGATACTAATCCATGCTTTCATCATCATGCCTGACTATTGCACATCTCTTTTAATTAGCCAACTCACTTGCCTACCCCCTCTCCAGTTTTTCCAGAAAGCCTGTGCCAGTAACCTGCTAACCCAATGAGCATCATCTGCTGCACTCCTCTGATATTCCATTCCCTAGTTTGGCCCCCTATTTTCTCAAGGAAAAGATTTTAAATTCTAAACCAAATTCACAACATCCTGAAAAGCACCACTTCCTACATCCCATCTCTAGTTTACCAATATACGCCAAGTTGATGTTCCCCTCTGCCCATGACTTGCACATCTCATCCTCCACCATAACCTCCTCCCATGCTGCTCTACTGGACTTCTCAAGAAACACCCCAATTCTACAGAATTCTCTACCTCACACTATCAGACCATTGATGGGCAACAAGTGGCCCAGGGGCCTAATGTCACTTCCCAATGCACCCCCAACCCTGTTCTCTGGAGTGCAAGAACATGCCTCTTATCAAAAGCTAATTAAATCTTTCACTATTTTCTTTGGGTACAATAATACGTTTTGAAGCAAAGTTAAGTCATTTTAAGGACTGCAAATAAGAAAATTGTGTGTTACTGTTTTAAACTCTCGTCTAGTCTTCAAAAATGAAAATGTTCTCTAAAGAAACCCTTGTTCAGAGAAGCATACCACCTACCTATTTAACCCAATCATGCACAATTTCAGAGTTTATCTGTTCTGGTTTTCCTACTTCTCCCACATCAGACTACAACATCAATCTAGCCAGCAGTTCCACCACCTGATGTTTCTACCTCCACTATCCCCTATTATCTCTTAGATTGTAAGCTCTCCTTAGAGCAGGCCCTCATCTCCTCCTGTATCTGTGTATATATACAATGTGCTGTATCTTTTCTGCCTTCAAATGGATGTCAGATATTTTCCACTGTTCATTGTATCCTTTCACATTTACAGAATCCGCTGGCACTCTAAAAATAAAATATAATAATATAATATTGATTCCCACCAACCATTGTAATCTGGCCCTCTGTCGGCTGCTTAATTGATCAATATAAACCATTGTCCTGTTGCTGTTAGCATAACGCTTAAGAATAAAAGCACTGATTTTGGTTCTGTTTTTAATGTTAAACTGCTTATTAGTTTACTATGCTACATCTTAGATTGGACTTGCTATTAGAAGTAGTAACACATAGATTTAAGCAATTGGTTGTGATGCTGAGATGTTCAATTATTGATAGGCATAAATTAAACATATCAATCTAATATTTAGCCTAATAAACTGTTTTAATAAGATTCACTTTCAAAAGTACTTGCTTAAAATATACTTTTCACTATTATACATGTTCAGATTTTCTGTGTCATTGATCATATTATTGTTGATAACAGGTTTCTGTGAAGTTATTTATTTGCTTCCAGACTACAATTTATTAAACATTTAAACCTTTGGGACTCATAGTAAGGAAGTTCAATATCTCGCATTACATTCAAATGCTACAATCAATCATCTACCATGCTGTACAGACATGTTGATTGCTAATAAAAATAATTTGTGTTACTATGCAGCAAAACCGTTTTATGCAAGGCGGGTGTGAAGATCTGTTTTCCCCTAACTGATGTAGTTTCAAGTTGAAAATAACAAACAGTTGTATAAAATAAGACAGCTAGCTTCATATAGTCAGCTTATTCACTGGAGTAAGAACAAGTAGTTCCACTTCCTGGCCACCGGATGGCACTGAATAATGTGTGTGGTTAATATATGCATGTCTGTTTCTTTGTTCATATTTCCGCCTCCCATTGATCCACCCCCAGATGGGCCAGCCAAGCCCTTGGTTTTCCCTGCCTCCTGATTGGCTCTCCTATTTCTGTGATTGGTTACCTCTGATCTGGGCGGAGAGTTTGCATATGTTCGGCCCATCATGAGTTAACTGTAGAGAAATCATTTTGGGTAGTTGCTGTTTTTGAAATGCTGTGAGAGAGTCCATATTAAACCATACTTTCTGAAATACATAGGGAATGGATTAATTTCTTTAAGAGGGAAGGTGTTTATTATTTTGCTATGACAGAAATTACTTTGCTATGCTGAGCCTGTGTTCCTGATATGCTATTGATTCTGATATGACTGCTGGTCACCGAGAGGACCATTCCTTCTGAGAAGATTGCAAGCTGTAACTGAGGGATTCCTACGGAGCAAAGGCAAGAAGTGTTGGAGCTGAATAGCGCCCCTATCTGGGATCTTCACAAACTGGTGGCAGTCTGAGAGCCGTCAGCAAGGATGGCAACCTCAAAGACATATTGGAGGAGCTAAGAGCAGAGAACGAGCACTGCAGAAGTGAGGTCATCTCAGCCCTAGTCCCTGGCACCAGGTTATCCACAGCTGAGTAAGACGAGGTGTACTGGAGGTTCCAGAAGTGGAGGGCTAAGATGTCTCCTTATATAACAAAGGATAAGTTGGTGCCCCTGCTGGAAATATTTATTTGGGAGGTCCTGGAGGGTTGGAGAGGAGTACATAACTGCTATACCACAGTTTCTGTGGATGTGGAGCTTCTATCCCCAGTGGTGGCAGAGAGCTCCTGCAGGCTTGGAGCAAACAGTGAGAAGGTGGGCCCAGGTGGGAACTGGCTTAAGTACTTTAAGGAGCCCGAACAATTAGATGAGAATGAGGAATATGCAGCATGGCAACACAAGGAGCTTGAAACCTACAGCTTGTTGGATGATTGTACATGTTAAGAGAGCACATAATTGCTGGAGGAAGTGGTCCGGGAGGATTTTGTTATGCACCACTGGCTTAGCCCTTGCCGAGCAGAAGAGGTGGACAAAGAGGTGCCAGAAGTCCTGATCGCTACAGCCAAGGCGAGAGGAGAGGATTTGCTGGTAGCTACTTGTAACCTAGCGACAGACGAGAAATCCACTGCAAAGGCAAGTCCAAAGTGAAGCAATAGTGCACACCAGCACCTAGCTAGAAGTGTGGTAGTCCGCAAGCAGCTGAAGGAATGCCAGCCAATGGAGATGGTTGGAGAACGAAAGACGGATCCAAGATCAGGAGAGGGTCAAGTCCCTGAGTACCTGGGACTCTAAAACAGTAAGGACCATGTCCTGGGGAATTTTCTGCTAATGTAGCTCCCATTGAAGCAAATTAAATTGCACTGTTCTAAGACCTGATGTTTCTTTTTTTAAATTAGTATAATTTGGAAATGTTGGATCGCTCCTTATACTAACTAAATATTCCTTTCTGACAGCAATTAATAAACTCTCCATCAGTTGGTCTTTCCTTCAGAAAATGATAGGCCCCACAAAACTGACTAACCACATTCATTAATCCACAATAATGAGTGTCTACTGTTAGTGATATAAATAAAGGACTATCCTGAGCTTCCTGAACATAGCAATCAGTACCAGTGTGTATATGAATATTGGTGTAATGTGTATAAACATTGGTGTCATGAGGCATTATTGGGTCATTAGGCAATATTTCACAGACATGTTTTTGTCGACTTTTTTTTTTCTTTGAAGTTCCAGCACACTCAGTTTGTCATTTTGCACCAATTTTTCTTTTATTGGCAAGTTTCCGTCGGTATTCTTCTCTTAGTCTTTGGGAAGTCTCAGACGACGGGCCTCTATGCGAGGCCCGTGATGAACGCCGAAGGTGCTCATTGCGAGGCCAGTAAAGTAGAAGGCGGAAAAGGCTCGCAATGAGCGTATCCCGTCAAGTAGGGGGGGGAGGCTTGTGATGAGTGGCGAAGGCGCTTATTGCGAGGCCCGTGATGAGCGCCAAAGGCTCTCGTCACGAGGCCAGTAAAGTAGAGGGGGAGAGGCTCCCATTGTGTGACAAACAGCATTGCCAGACTTCAAACTTTATTGCCGTCATTTTTGATGGGCAAGTTGCTAGTAATTAATTATTACGTAATAAATGAATACATTTATTAGAAAGAACTAAGCATACTAAAGATATATAAATACAGTGTAAACTATACTTTTTTTTAGTGCAGTGGAAAATATTATTAATATTTTTAAATTTATATTTATAATTAATTAATACATTTATTAATATACTTTACCTATTTATAATTAATAGCCAGCTATCAATAACTGAAGAGCTAACAATCTCTTTGGATTTTCCAGCAGCAGAAAATGTCAAGTCAGTACTGTCATCACCTGAGGAGAAAGTGTCAGCAATGTGGCAAGTGTGTAGTATATACAGGCTACGTGCGCGAGGCCAAACCGTTGTTTTAGGCGGGAAATCATAATGTTTTCATTTGCAAATTAATGCTGTAAAATATCGGCGGTATTCTATGTCTTATGCAAGCATTTTCTGTCCATCCTAATAGTGTATTTTGTACCTTGTACGTGCCTGGGTAAAAGTCGTACGTCCCTGGCAGTGTTTTGTGCGCCTCGTTTTAATTTTTCTCTGCCAACCTTTTTTTTCTCTCTCTTAGCCGATTTTCAAGTGCCGAAACTGCTTTAAATTCGACATAAATTTGCGTGCTGTGTGTGATTTTTTAAATGTTTTTTTGTTATTTTGCTGTGGTTTTGGTATTTTTCGATGTACACGGTTCAGCCGTTAACTTCGTACTTTTGCAACCCGCGGGTCATTTTTTTTTTCCGAATCTTGCGGCTCATATTTTGTTTTTCAAAGTCCCGCTTTTCTGGGTTGTTTTCCGAGATTGAAGCGCCGTAGAGCCTCCACCTCCGCAAATGCGGATACTCGCTTTGCGAGTTCCGCATTTGCAGCCTGCAATGACCTCCGCAAATGCCGCTCCTCTCTCTGCAAATGCGGCCCCTTAGGCTCATTGCAGCTGACGTGGGAGCCTCCACCTCGCGAGGTCCGCATTTGCGGCCCGAACTGCAGCCCTGGCTTTGCAAGCTTGCAAAGTGTGACGACAATTCGCAATTTGACAATTATAATTATATATATATATACAGGGGTTGACAAAACTATCTAAAACTTAGGAGCCAAAATGATTTTCTGGGACCATGGTAGAAAGCCATTATAAAGATGCTTTATTCTTTGAAAACACATTTAGGAGCCAGCAGCATATTTAACAAGTCCAGGTTCCATGGCCCTGGGAATTTGCAACCCCTGCATATACACATTTTGCAGACATTCTAAAATACATATGTGTATGTGTGTGTATTTAGTGGGGTTGGGGGGCTTGAGTCATTCATCTAGGGGCATCTTCAACGTAAATCTGGCCCAGGGTTTATGAGAAAATACTTGTAAATCACCACAATGTTCTGATTTATTAGAAAAACAGGGAAAGAAGAGCAACATCCAGGGCTGGGAGTATTATTTATATCTAAGATATTAGGTAGCGCACAAAGCACCAGATCTGTCAGTGTGATGTCTTTAAATAAATAACAGAGGATGAAGGTTAGGCTTTGAAAATTGCTTCTGCCCTGCACCATGTTTTAATGAATACTTCCTAATGGTAGCTACACATAGCTGATTAATAAATACTGAACTCACAAGAATAAAGGTGGCCTGAGTGCACAGAGGGGATATTGTTAACTAGAGATACAAAGAGCTCCTTTTGATTGACTTAACAGAAGCTCCTAAGCTAGGGAAGAATTAAACTAAAATCACAGTTTCAACAATAGCGCAGATCTTTCCGGCACTATCACACGGCTCAGCCATTAATAGGCAGGTATAATATGGTATATAGTGAGTTATACACAGTGACCGATATCTTGCCCTGCTCTAAGCCTGACCATGGAAAAAGGTTAAGGACAGAGTAGATGAGAGCGGTGGGTATTATACCAAGTGAAGAATACATATGTGATTTAGTATTATAGCTAGTTGTATGGTAACTTTGTATAATATTTCTATAAAGGAAGCTTTTATTCTCAGTTACTTTATGAATTTTATTCAGTTGTTTGTTTAATTTTACTGTAGTTAGTTGTTTAGTACATTTAATAATGGGTTCATTTTCACAGACAGTTTTCCCCTTTTTTTATCACAGTATTTTTAAAACATTTGAACATATAGAGGTATAGTGAAAGAATAGAAAATTATAATTATTTACAAATATATATCTCTAACGGTAAAATTGAAAAGACCTTATGTTCATTTAGGATTAACAAAAACTCTATGCTTCCTCTGTAATACCGTATTTTAAACCCTGATAAAAAATAGTGTGAAAAAGCTGAATAATGTAAAAGCCTACACGAACCCATGAGTTAACTTAGAATAAAAGCTGCATATACAGAAATCTTATTTTAAGCTACCGTGCAGATTAATTATAATACAATCTACAGGTTTACACATTGAAATATTATGATAAAAAGAATAAACCCACAAACTAACTTAGAACAAAATCTGCTTGTATAGTTATATTAATGTAAGCTAACTTGCATGTTTACAATAATGGATCTTAGTTCTTGTACAATGGAAGAAGAGGCTTCCTCCACTCTGGTGGCTTAGACAAGGGTACAAGATGCAGATTTTAAACCATTTCTCTTTAGTGAACCTTGACCAATGTTTCTTGTTGTTGTGTCGTTCAGTCCAACTCTCCGTGACCCTATGGATCGCAACACGCCAGGCATATGTTGTCTCTGGTTGCACTTATCCATAAAGTTATCTTGCCAAAGATACTGGAGCTTCTTCTCCAGTGGCCCTCGATTTGTCTGACCTCACAGCTATGACCTGCCCATCTTGGGTGACCCTAAATTGTATAGCTCACAGCTTCGTTGATATAAACAAACCCCTTCACGACGACAAGGTAGCAATACAGAAGGGTTATTTTTTTTAAACATATTTTATATCTTGGAATCTTGGAAAGTATTAATGTCACCAAAGGATTAATTAACTTTAAATTGACAGCCATGTGTAGCTAATCTGTCAGTGAACATGATGAAGATGAGAATATAATGCTGCCGATCTCAAGAAAGAAATTGCCTCCTAAGGCTAAACTAGAAACACGCCAACTGATCAAAGTCAAAAGACAGAGGCATGTATAAAATCCTGGATAAAAAATGGTATAAACAGCGACACTGTTGATTGCATTATTTATTGAAAACAAAGGATCTCCCAAGTTGTTTATAAGATATAATACAAATACTGTATAAGATGTATAACATGTGATAGGATACTATTATTATATGTAATACATTTTCTCATTGTGACTGTTCAGTGGTATACAAGGAAGATGCCTGTAGGGATCTATAAAACAGCCAGAAATATATGTAGGTGTTCTGATCAGACCTAGACCTACCTTTCTATAAAAGTAATTATCTGGCCCTCTCTCCTATTGAACTAGGAGACACCTTATACTCCAGGGCTCCTATTCAGTGGTGGGCCCCAGTGCTTTGCACAGACTGCACCACCAGTAGCTCCACCTCTGATTGTAAGAGAAGAGCCCTCGTCTCCTCTTATATTTAAAAATGTCCTGTCTTAGATTATTTTTGCTGTCAGTTGTATGTAATAGTTTTATAAATATGTGTATTATATCCATAGCACAACAGAATCTGCTGGTGCATCTCACATAAAATATAATAATAATAATAATAATAATAATAATAAGGAACACAGAGAGAGATTAAGCACACTGGGAGCTTGGCATTCACCAGTAGCTCCACTTCTCATTGTAAGAGAAGAGCCCTCGTCTCCTCTTATACCAAAGTGTATTTAAAAATGTCCTGTCTTATCTTATTATTTTTGTTGTCAGTTGTATATAATAGTTTTATAAATATATTTATTATATCCATAGCACAACAGAATCTGCTGGTGCTCCTCATATAAAATATAATAATAATAATAATAATAAGGAACAGAGAGAGAGAGAGTAAGCACGCCTTTGCACTGGAAGCTTGGCATTCAATGCCAGTCTTGTAGAAATGTTACAAAATATTTGCAAGATACATATAGTACATTGCTTATGGCAGTTGGAGCTCCTAAAATATAATGGAGGGCCACATTTTGCCCCCGGGCCTTGGGTTCAACCTATAGAGTCACAAATTGATTGAAAATGGAGCAATCCTTCTCTTTTAAATTGCATTTTTTTCCACTTTGTGCTTTGTATTTACATTTTGTTACTTATTTTAATATCAGATGGGTAGTATTCAGCTAACGCAGTGCAGTTATTTGCACTAAATAATCCCCCCCACCCCCACCTCTTATTTTGTTTTTCTGTAATGCAGAGATGCAACACCAATGGCTACTCTAATTTTCATTTTTGTGCAAACAGGACATGTGCTATACAGTATGATGTCAATTTTTGTTTGTTATATTTTATTTCAAACTCCAATATAAGCCAGTACAGTGTTATTTGTCATATCAGAGGCACTCTCAGTACATCTCAGATGATGGTTCCCTTGCTATGGAAGATTTCTTCTCCGATCAGGTGAATTTATGGGAAGTACTTGTCTCACCAAGCTGCAGACAGCGTTAAAACATATTGATTTAAAGCCTTAGGAGACAGATGTCCTAAAATGCTCCAAACTTGACCGTGGAAACAAGGTCATCGAGCAAGAAGAACACATGGTGACGTCTGGTCGTGAGAAGAGGAGCACGTGACCGTATGCTTCAAAGTAAGAGCAAATACAGCGAAGAACACTACTGTACAGTTATATTAAATAAACATTGAAATGTCATTTATAGTATTATGGTATGGAGAATTTAACTTATTTTTTTATTTTTTAACTGCTATATTTAAATTTGCTTTAATAGAGACCTATATTTGCTTCTGTTCTTAACAGGATTGAATACATGGGAGGAATGTCATATTCTCTGAAGTTTCATTCATAGATTTAGCCAGTGAATAGCCAGTTCCCCAAATAAGAGGAGCAAATCCCTAAAGGGTAACTCTGCCCTTGAAATTGCAAACTAGCTATCCAAAATTCAAGTCTGCTCAATTTGAGATCTTTTTCTTTGTTTTTTTTCTTTTGGCTTTTATAGCTGCTACTGTTGTTTAGTTTGTAAAATAATTTACAAACATTTGATGTTTTTCTTAAATTATAGTTGTCCTATGAACCGGCCCCACACTGATGAGGGGCAGTGACCTTGAAACAGTGCTGTCTATGGGTAGATTTACTGGCTTGTGCATAATCCATCCTGGGCTTTGCTTAAAGCTGAACAGGCATATGCTGAAATGAAGCCATGTTTGAAATGGTATTTGGATTAAAGAGCAAAGCCTTTATGGACACATTTGCATGTCCCTGCACGGATTCCCAGAATGCAGTGCAATAACTGTTTTTCTTGGAATTCTGAGAAACAACTTTTTTAAATGTGAACACAAGCGTGCTATTTATTTAATTTTTAAATGGACACTAAAATGACACTAAAATGTTCTGTCATGCATTTCTAAAACTTGTTTTAATTATTACATGCTCTGCGTTTACATGACAGCCAGTACTTGCCAGATATTCCTGCAGCTCCTTTAATGTTGCTGTAGGCCTCTTGGTAGCCTCCCAGATCAGTTTTCTTCTCGTCTTTTTATCAATTTTGGAGGGAGCTCCAGTTCTTGGTAATGTCACTGTTGTGCCATATTTTCTCCACTTGATGATGACTTAACTATGTTCCATGGTATATCTAATGCCTTGGAAATTCTTTTGTACCCTTCTCCTGACTGATACCTTTTAACAAAAGAATTTCCAAGGCATTAGATATACCATGGAACATAGTTAAGTCATCATCAAGTGGAGAAAATATGGCACAACAGTGACATTACCAAGAACTGGAGCTCCCTCCAAAATTGATAAAAAGACAATGAGATTCCTCTGATGCTTTGGAAGCTCTCTGTGGACCGTGGCTTTTGCTGTGGGATGCGACTAAGAAATTTTCAGGAAAGACCAACTAGAGCAGCTGAACTTTATTTGGGGTTAATCAGAGGCACTTTAAATGATGGCAGGTGTATGCTGACTCCTATTTAACATGATTTGGAATGTGATTGCTTAATTCTGAACACATCTACATCCCCAGTTATAAGAGGGTGTGCATACTTATGCAACCATATTATTTTATTTTTATATTTTTTCTTCCCTCTACCTAAAAGATTTCAGTTTGTTTTTCAATTGAGTTGTACAGTTTATAGGTCACATTAAAGGTGGAAAAAGTTCTGAAATGATTTATCTTTGTCTAATTTTTTTACAGCTCAGAAACCTGACATTTTAACAGGGGTGTGTAGACTTTTTATATCCACTGTATGTATATACAGACACATTTAAGTGCCAAATGTTAAGTTCCATATATATATATACAGTGCCTTGCAAAAGTATTCACCCCCCCTTGGCATGAGAAATATAACATCAGTTGTAACATCAGTCCGATTACCCAACAGGTCAGGCCAACCCAGATATGCCAGACAAACCAGAAGCATACATTTAAGCATCTATTAGTGTCATTTTTATCTTAAATGTATATTTCCTTATTCTTTTATATATACAGATCGTAAACATAAATATTTATAATTTTAAACTTTTTATTTGAATGTTACGAGAAGTGGGAGGGCCATGCTTCCTTACTCATAGTAGTGTACCTATAAGAACTTGGAGTATTTCATCTGCTCTTAGCATGTCAAACTTATTATCACAAATATGTGCCAAGAATAACTAACCTGGGAATATGAAGTTGACAGCCTTTCTCTGTGTGGTAGCTTTACTGTTTTCACTTAAATTTAATTTTAATGAGTTTTGCTAAGATCTGCAAGCCTCACAATGCATTCCCTATTTGATTGCTAATGAAGAGCCTATTCCTGGGATGTTAACTAATCTATAAACAATTTATTATAACAGAAGTGAAAGTGAAGTTTGTATATCCTGCATATATATGTTATTCTTACACAGATTTTTATTGCAAAACAAATAGTTTATAAATATGTGTAAGAAATAAGCACTGACTTTGATTCAAAAAAATATCAACACTTAGGGCCCTATTCTATTGCCCAATTTATATACATGTAAAATAGCTTTTTATATTACCACAGATTCTATTAGCTATTCACAATCCGATTATGTGTTACAAGCGCACAATCACTACGGGTCAGCCAAAGCTGCAAAACCAACCTTAGAACTCCATTGGTTTTAGCTCAACTCGAATATTATGAGCTCTAAGTTACACAAAATTGATATTCTGTTAGACCCGTATCGCTAGATGACAAATAAAGTCTGACCAGCAACTGAAAGTTAATAATAGAGTTAATTGAATACATCTAAACATTTATAAAAAATAAAAATAAAAACCTGCACCAAAATTAAGAGTTAGAGGCATTTGTACAATTCGAGACAAGTAAACTACTTTCAAACATAATTTTGGCTAAGGAAGTTTTTTTCAGTATTGTTACACAAGTATTCAATTCAGTTTACTCTCTATATTGCTTATCTCACCCGACATCTGTAAATACTGTCTGGTTAGTAAAATACTAGGTGTAATCACATATATAGTTGTGAGCATGCAAGTTGTTGCTAACGCTTGCGAGGGCAGCGGGCGAGGGCTTCAGTTGCTGGCATGGAGCGCCGAAGGCACTCCATGCCAGCAACTGCGACCCTCGCAAACTTTACGTCGCAACGCAAACAACACGACACACCAATTACGACCCTCGCAAACTTTTCCTCGCAACGCAAACAACATACGACACACGTTAACACACATTACGACCTCGCACCACTCGGACGCAACTCGCAAACATTACAAAATTCAAAACACAATACATACACACAGCACATACATAAAAAACTTACCTACAGCAAGAGGGAGCATCCAGGACCTCAAAAAACCAACTTACACCTTCATTTCACTCAAAATAAAAGAGTTTACACACTAAAAAATTTGATAAGCGACAGAAAAAATGGCCACCGAGCAAAAGGAAAACGAGGCATATTAGACACGTTAGCACACATTACGACCTCGCAAAAAACGGACACAACACGCGAACATAAAAACATTTAAAACACAATAAATACACACAACACACACATAAAAAGCTTACCTACAGCAAGAGGAACCATCCAGCAGCTCAAAAAAAGCAAGTTGCACCTTCATTTAAATAAAAGAGTTTAGACACTAATAAAATCGCTAAGCGAGAGAAAAAATGGCCGACGAACAAAACGAAAACGAGGCTACAGCACTCTAAACACGGAAAACACCACAAGAAACACGCAAAACACCACTAAGCACCTACGGATAATCCGCGAAGACGCATACCACAGAATACCCGCCATTTTACGCCAATGCGGAAGTACACCACTACGCTAACGGTTTCGTCTCGCGCACGCACGGTATTACACTGCACACATTCAGCACGCTTACACAGCAGCTCCACACCACTAATGCTGCAGCAACATCAACACAGATTGACAGCTCTTCATCACAATGCTTCAAAATAGGTAAAGTATATTCATTTATTAATGTATTATATATTTCATTATTACACACCAAACAGCATTAGCTACCTTACAATTTCATTGCTGTCATTTTTTGACGGGCAATTCGCTAGTATTAGATAAAACCAGGCATTTTACTTAAGGTACTGATGAGACACAGCTCTAGGGAACTAATAGAAAAGGAGAATGTCACAATATTGTTTATTTATATATATATACTAGCGACTTGCCCATCAAAAACTACGGCAATGCTGTTTACCACACAATGTAATGCTTTTGCTCCTCTGTGGTTCTTTGGCGCTCATTGTGAGCCCCGTGCTGAGTGCCTTTGGCACTCATTGTGAGCCTCTCCCCTTGTATACTTCAAGTGTCCTGATTTGCAACGATCACCTTTGGCTCTCATCGCGAAGACAGATATATAAGTACAGTGTCCCAAAAAAACATTTAAATTAATAAAGTACGGTAATATGAATTAATAAAGTAATAAGTACAATGAATAAGAATAAGCATTTATAAATGCGAGTAAGCATTTTGCGATTAGTTAAATAAATTTGCCAATAGTGCTAGTACTTCAAAAGACAAAGCATTACTGCATCTGTTTCTAGTCCTTGTGAGTTTCCTGATATGAATTAACCACTTTAGTACAGGGTTCTGTGTTACCCTGAATGTTGTATAATGACACAAACATAATAATAAAAATATCATATTTTTTATTGCACATATGTGCCTATGGTAATGTTAAGTGTCAAATTCTGATGAACTTCAATACTTTTTTATTATTTTTTAGTGGCTCTTTAAGTGCTGATGCAGCTCTCAGGAATGTTTTTAAAACCATTTACAAGTGGTGTTTAGTACCCATAAACGTTTCGTATTTGATAATATAAGTTATAATATAATTTGCGAGTGATCAGTAGAGTCTGAATTGAATAAGAAATGGGAAAGCTTGTCGTAATTTATGTATCTCACTTGTCTGTAGTCACCAGGGGTAGCTCACTCACAATCATTCTGCGATGGGTGGATACAATAGTTAGGGGAAATTACTGAGCATTACTGTGTAACTTTGCCATATAGGGAATTGAATGAGGCCCTTAGTTATTATTGCAGGGATAAGCAATTCACTACCAGTATGATGTATAAAGTTGCATGACCTACATCATTGGTTAAAGAATAATGTGAATGAGATCAGTGCACTGTTTTTCATATCTTAGGGACTGCAATTAAGCTTCTTCTGTATAAAAAAAATCTTATTTTCTTACCACCCACCACTGCAAATGCTTAGTGGATCTAGTCTATTTTTCTGAGAAACATTTTGTGAAGTATCTTCAGTCTCATTTATGAAATTTTAATTATGCAAACAATGATTTATCTTTCATTTTGCAAAATTAATTAAAATCTTAACAAAAGCCTTTTTTTCAGAGCAAGTGCAGTCTTTATAACCAGGTAGCATTTACCTCATTATTTCTTACTCTTATATAAATGACCTGCACTGCTTGGCTCAGATGTGGCCTTCTTAACCTGTAGTACTTTTCTAATCCTTAAACAGAGATCTCTTGAAATTCTAGGAAAAAGACAGAGTGTCATACGAGAGTATCACTGAGTGCGGCTTACTCGGTACAGCATGTTCTCATTCACAGCACTCTAAAAACACTTTGCCAAAAGGGACATGATAAAGAAAATTATTTAATATCCATTTGTCATCAGCAAGTTAAACAATGTTTAAATATATAACCCACAGATCACTTTGGTAGGTGTAAAGCGGGTTGGCAGTTCCTTTGGCAGTGGACCATAATCTGTCTGGCCTCTCTACTATGACCTGCCCCCCTTGGGTGACCCTACTTGTATACCACGCAGCTTCAATGAGGTACACAAGCCCCTTCACCACGACAAGGTTGTGATCCAGAAGGGGACCAGATAAATATAAACAGCTTATTCCAGTGAATGACAAAAGGTAAAAATAATAATAAAAACAAAAGTCAAGTAAAATGAGAGCTGCCCAGCTAATGGATACATTACCATATAATCATCAAATGTGTGCAAACATGCTCTAATCATAACTTAATCCTAAAGCACATAATGGGAACTTAACCCAGAATTGAGTCTTGATGTTTGTCAATAACATGTAGCCAACAACTAAATCCACGTTGACAAGAAGCAACTGCCCATGAGC
Source organism: Discoglossus pictus (assembly GCA_027410445.1). Classification (NCBI taxonomy): domain Eukaryota; kingdom Metazoa; phylum Chordata; class Amphibia; order Anura; family Alytidae; genus Discoglossus; species Discoglossus pictus. Next base: position 391,300,575 of record CM050165.1, on the reverse strand, counting down.
TCTCTTAAAGAATCCAGCCCTATCACATATATAGTTGTGAGCGTACGGGTCGTTGCTCACGCTTGCGGGCTCGCATAGCGAGCCCGCGGCCCTCGCGCAGCGAGCCGCGGCCCTCGCGTAGCGAGGTCACTGGGCAAGGGCCTCAGTTGCTGGCATGGAGCGCCGAAGGCGCTCCATGCCAGCAACTGAGGCCCCTCGCGAAGCGAGGGCCTCAGTTGCTGGCGAGGTCACTGGGCACGGGCCTCAGTTGCTGGCATGGAGCGCCAAAGGCGCTCCATGTCAGCAACTGAGGCCCCTCGCAAAGCGAGGGCCTCAGTTGCTGGCGAGGTCACTGGGCAAGGGCCTCAGTTGCTGGCATGGAGCGCCTTAGGCGCTCCATGCCAGCAACTGAGGCCCCTCGCGAAGCGAGGGACTCAGTTGCTGGCGAGGTCACTGGGCAAGGGCCTCAAACCCTCGCAAACTTCACGTCGCTACTCAAAAAACACGACACACAAATTACGACACTCGCTAAATTTTACGAGGAACGCAAACAACGTACGAAACACGTTACCACACATTACGACCTCGCAAACATCGGACGCAACACGCCGACATACAAAAATTTAAAACACAATACATACACACAGCACATACATAAAAACCTTACCTACACCAAGAGGGAGCACCAGGACCTCAAAAATGCAACTTAGACCTCGATTTTACTCGAAATAAAAGACTTTTGAGACTAAAAAAAAATCTAAGCGACAGAAAAAATGGCCGACGAACAAAACGAAAACGGGGCTACAGCACTCTAAACTCGCAAAACACCACAACAAACTCGCAAAACACCACAAGAAACTCGCAAAACGCCACCAACCACCTACGGATATTCATACCACACAGTGCACACATTCACCACGCTTACACAGCAGCTCCACACCACTAATGCTGCAGCAACATCAACACAGATTGCCAGCTCTTCATCACAATGCTTCAAAATAGGTACACTATATTCATTTAGTAATTTAGCTACCTTACAATTTCATTGCCGTCATTTTTTGACGGGCAATTCGCTAGTCACTAATATAGTTTTCATAGTTTACACATGTGTATTGGTGGCGGGAGGTTACACACTATGTGATGCGCATATGCAATGCGCCGCACTGGGGAAAGGGGGGAGAGACAGGGGAGAGGGTGAGGGAGAGACATGGGAGGAGAGACATAGGGGAAGAGAGAAAGGGTAGAGGGTGGGAGAGGGACAGGAAAGGGGGGAAGACACACAGAGGAGGGAGACGGGGGATGGAGGAGACACAGGGGGAAGTAACACAGGGGAGGGAGATGGTTGGAAGAGACACAGGGGAGGGGGGGAAGAATACCAGGGTAGGGAGAGGGAGAGAGACACAGGGGAGGTGGGAGAGAAACAAGGGAGGGAGAGAGGTGTAAATAGAAATGGGATAGAGAGGGGGGAAAAGACACAGGGGAGGGAGAGGGGTTGTAGAGACACAGGGGAGGGAGAGTGGGAAGAGACATGGGGGAGGGAGAGGGGGGAAGAGACACAGGGGATGGAGAGGGGGGACGAGACACAGGGAAGGGAAAGGGAGGGGAAAGAGTCACATCAAATATTATCCAGTCATTTTTGACGGGCAAGTTACTAGTTCATGCAATAAATGACATTTGCTGTCACAGTGCACCATTGTATTTCAGCCAGTTTGTGCGTGTAATACTTGTGGTAGAAATGGGGAACATGGCAGACCATTTCTTCTTCTTTATTAGGTCTCTGCTCTTTCCACTATGTTACAGCATGGTCCTCCTTGCACTATATCCCAATGCTGTACCTCATACCTTCATGAAGATGTTGCAGCACAAATAGGCATCTATAGCAAGACCATAGGCTACAAACAATAGGATTTTAATTTAGTGTCCTAGATGGGAAGCCTGTTAAAAATGCATTAAAATGTTTTAAATGTATCATGATGCTGAACAACATGGAAGCTCTTTAGTGACTAAATGACTGAATTCATGTTGCCTCATCTCTCTATCAGCACCCAATACATTCCCCCTTCCACTACCTTTTTTTGTAACAACAGGGAATTGTGAGAATTAAATATCAAGAGATGCTACCTGTGATTGGCTAAGAAGCTAACTTGGAATCCTCCTTGTGAGATTGACCTGCTACTGGGAGGGGAATGTATTGGGTGCTTCCCAGTTAATATTTTTTTGCATTTACAAAACAGTTTGCTACTGATCTCAAGATTTAATTTATATTTCCCTTTAGCATATTTTATTCTCTGTGATATATTTTTTTACATACTGAACATTTTCAGCGTTTCCACTAGAATAGCCGTGTCCAGCCTAAGAGAGGGTGACATGTTTGTGCCACTTCCCAAGTGCAATTATCCTTGGTTTCCAGGATGAGTCAGTGTGTGACCTTAAAGCAAGTTGTACGGTTACTTAGTTTCTGTTTTTTAGCTTACAAAAATATTTACTAGGAATAACATATATATATATCAAATTTAAATGGATTTTTAGCCATCTTAAAATCAATACTAAAGAATACTCTTATAGTATGTTATGTAAAAAAAAGCAAGTTTAAATTCAAGTCTCATATCTTGTCCTGATGGTAAGACATTTTTTCTGTTAGTTCCTAAAACCCTTTAGACCTGTCTCTCAGCCAATACCCACCAACCTCTTCTTACTGACCTTATCAGGGTGGAGACAGACAATCAGCTGGAAGCTGAAACTCTAATTTTTCAAAAATGAATTTAATATTGAATATTGCTATTATAAATTAAATACATTGGAATTGTATAAAAGATCAATACATAATTAAAATAATTATCTCTTCTTGCTAGGACATTACAGAGCTCTTTAATATATTATCAGTTAATTATTCTTTACTGTAGAGTCCATTTCTTTATTTAGACTTCCAATTAATTCTACTTGAAATTCAACAACATTCTGATAAACCGTTGAATAAAAATGAATGAGAAAAGAATGAGTTCTTATCTGCATTCAAAGACTTTCCAGGTGAACAATCAAGTCAAAAAAGCCTGTCTTCAGAAAAATGGAATATAATAGTTAACATTTGAGACTTTATATTATATTTTTTACAATATATTAATAAACCAAGTTCTTCAAAATAGCAAAATATGATATGTTAAATTAATAAAAATATCATTAATTATTTTTATAATAGAGCTTCCTGTCCCAGCTCATTCGGCAGAGATTGAATACCAAAATCCTGAATAATTAATAAGAAATCTAGTAACAACACGTTTATCAGAATAAATGAATCAGTAAATTTACCTAAAAGGAATGTCCGAAGATTACAGCAGACGTTGAGGAATCTCTGTTGATCATTAGTTTTAATGTTACATTTGTAATGTTTCTAAATGTTTAAAAATGAAAGGTATTTCAACAATTTCACACTTGCTTTTTATCAGTTCCACATTAGATTAGCTCAATAGGATGACATCTGCCAATTAGATTGTATGGCCAAATAATCTATTTAGGTTTTATTGATTCATACCATGAATGCATTGTTGTTTAGTCATTCAGTCGTGTCTGACTCTCCGTGATCCTATTGACCATAGCTCACCAGGCATATCTTGTGTCTGGTTGTGCTTACCCATTAGGGTTTATTGGCAAAGATACTGCCAGTTCCTTCTCCAGTTTGCCACAATTTGTCAGACCTCTCTGCTAGGACCTGCCCATCTTGGGTGACCCTACATGGTATAGCACACAGTTTTATTGAGGTACACAAGCCCCTTCACCACACCAAGGTAGATATCTAGCACAAATGCATGACTATGATGTAATAAATATGTTGAATTTATTCTGTAACGATTTAGAAAAAAATATTGAAGCTAATCACAATTTTTTATACTATTTATTTATATGTCTTTTTAGATAATCATTTCTTGCAATGCTTTGAATATGATTTTTGACAATTTTCACAATTTTAATATAAGTTTATGGAATTACACTTTATTAAACTAGTGGCAGAAATAACTAGTAGATAGGGTTTTTTTTATATTTGGAAATGTTATAGGTGTATTTGTCAGAGTCTGATGTGATAAGTCAAACCTGAGTGAATCTGATATGAAGTTGTATCTTGTCTGCGGCTCACTGACCTAGATCTGTCAACCTGACATTTTACCTCATTGGGTAAAATATCACTTTATTTGATATTGTATTTAAGTCTGGTTTATCTGGCAGGACGAATTCAAATGTTAACATATATGTTTAGTTATGTTTCATATGTTTTATCTATAACATATCATAGAATTTGGTAATAGTGTTTCATTCATTCCCAAGGTTTACTATTTGATGAGGTTTCTGTTTGTTTTCCAATAACAAAATTAAGTACATTCACTAAGATTTGTATCTGCTGCAAAATGTTTTGCTGGCATGTCACTGTCTGGTAGTGTGAAGTCTCGCCCTCTGGGTGTGGCCTTAAGTCACAGCTGTGAAACATGGCACCCCACTCAAAAGAGAACATGGAGAGGGTGGGCAGTGCCAGAAGCTGAAAATCTTTTACAATCTTCGCTTCTGAGTAGTATAAATTTTATTTGACAATTGCATTGAGGGAGATAACATAAATTAATAAATCTTGTTAACTCAATTAAATAAAACCAAACATTGTTTGCCTGAAGAACCTGATTAATTGCAAATTTTTACCTTTCACTTATCCCCACCATGATAACAATGCTGCTCTGTCTCTTCAGGTCCCAGGAAATAAGATATAAGACTACTAAAATATTCTAAATTTAAGCTTTATGCAAACCGTCTTGACTTATGCATTTTGACAATGATATAACAGGTTGAGCCTTAAACAAGCTTATAACATCTGGAAAGTTTTCACACCCCTTATGCAAATCACACAATTGCAAATTAACAATAATGGAGTGTACTGTAGTTTTATATTTTATTACATTAATTAACTGCTGCACTTATGGTGTAAAATAGACTCATTGCAAGATTGTCTAGAGCTTTTTCACATTTTCCCAAATTTATTTTAGTTTTAATTTGCTGAGTTGCTTTTACTCATTGACACTATAATTATGAGTGTATGTTCATCGTCCCAAAATTGATTTGATATGGCTATAGATTTTTTGTATTTTTATAATATGAATTAAGAACTTGCCAGTCAAAAATGACGGGATTAAAATTGTAAGGCTGGCAATGCTGTTTGCGACACAAGGTGAGGCTTTGCTTCTCTGAGCACGTTCGGCGCTCATCGCCTGGCTCACAGTAAGCGCCTTTGGTGCCTCTCCCCCATGTACTTCAACTTTCCTGCTTTGCACTGATCACCTTCGGCACTCATTGCGAGCCCTGCGATGGGCGTCAAAGGCATTTGGTGCTCATTGCCAGCCTCTCCCGCTTGGGGTGCTCATTGTGAGCCCCGTTATGAGCGCCTTAGGAGCTCATTGCGAGCCTTTCCTCCCGCCTACTGTACGGGCCGCTCATTGCAGGTTTCGTTAACCTGCAAGTTTAGTGCTTGGGAATTCCATGTGTCTCTTTCCCTGTGTGTTTCTCCTCTGTGTGTCTGCTGAATGTTTGCATGTTATGTGCTGACTGCCATTTGTTTTATTTTCAAAGTACTGCGTGCCTGGCGTTGTTCGTGTAAGTGTTACTGTCTTTGCTGTCATGTATTTTCTAAGTCCTACAGGCCTGGCTTTGCTCAGCCTCGTTTTCATGCTGTTTCAGAATTTTTTGTCCGCCATTTTTTTAAATATTTTTTTTTGTTTTACTTTCCCTTTTCAGCCGTCTCCCATTCATAGAACCTATCTACCTAAAAGAATGTCTCAGGATAGCTTTATGCTTATCCTAGGCATGCTTAAATTCCCTTACTGTTTTTGATTATTATTATTATTATTATCGTTTATTTATAACGCGCCAACATATTCCGTAGCGCTGTACATAAGATAAGTTCCAGGCAAAGGCAAATACAAATCATAATCATAACAAAGCAAGGAGGGCCCTGTCTTTGAGCCTTGAATCCCAAAGCACCCTGCAGGATTGAAACTTGCAGACTTACAACCTAAAGGTATTGTGAGTGGTAAGGGAGGGAGAGAGAGGTGATGAGTGTGTTAGGGTGGAAGGTGATACGCTTCTTTAAAGAGATGTGTTTTTAGTGAGGTTTTGAAGGTTTTGAGGCAGGAGGACAATCTGGTGGAGCGAGGCAAGGAGTTCCAGAGAATAGGGGCAGCACGAGAAAAGTCCTGAAGGCGAGAGTGAGAGAAGGTGACAAGAGTTGTAGAAAGGAAAAGGTCATTAGCAGAATGAAGAGGGCAGTTGGGGGAATATTTGGAGATGAGAGCAGAGATGTAAGGGGGTGCACAGTTGTTGAGGGCTTTGTAATTTAGGGTAATGATTGGAAATTTTATTCTGTAGGCTAAGGTAAGCCAGTGGAGATATTGACAGAGAGGTGATGCCGACAATGAATGTTGTGTACGGAAGATCAGAAGAAGAGTCTAGCAGAGGCGTTCATTATGGATTGAAGTGGAGATAGTCGGGTGGTGGGTAGGCCAGCAAGAAGTGAGTTGCAGTAGTCAAGTCGAGTGATGATGAGATAGTGTATAAGGATTTTAGTTGTGTCTTGTGTAAGATAGTGGCAAACTCTGGAGATGTTTTTAGATGGAGAAGGCAAGATTTAGTTAGTGACTGTATGTGAGGGATGAAAGACAGGGTGGGGTCCAGTAGAACCCCAAGGCAACGGGCTTGGGAGGTGCGAGTGATGATGTTGTTGTTGACAGTGAGGAAGATGTGCATAGAGATGATACTGAAGCCCAAAATAGTGTATGTGTAGATGGAGAAGAGGAGGGGGCCTAGGACTGAACCTTGGGGTACACCAACAGACAGGAGGTAGGTAGAAGAAGAGGTGTCAGAGAAGGAGACACTGAATGATTCATTTTGTAGGTATGATGAGAACCACGAGAGAGCAGTGTCTTGAATACCAAGGGTGGAGAGGATATGGAGTAGAAGTGTATGGTCGACTGGGTCAAAGGCAGCAGAGAGATCTAGAAGAAGTAGAATGGAAAAGTGACCTTTAGACTTGGTGGAGAGAAGTCATTAGTGACTTTATGAGAGCTGTCTCAGTGGAATGTTGGGGCTGGAAGCCAGATTGGAAGGTGTCAAGAAGGGAGTTATCACATATAATAGTTGTCAACCTACGAGACGTTGTCACACATTGCTTGGTGCGTACGAGTTGGCGATGAGCACCAAAGGCGATCATCGCCTGCTGGACTCACGAAGTTGGCGAGCAGTCAAGGCAATGAAACACGCGGGACTTAGCTACCGAACACTTAGTAAATGCGGGATCCCCAGCCTGCAAGCAGTTGACAAACACGGGACTTAGAAAAAAATAATTACGAGACGCAGGACTTTGAAAAAAAAAACACTGCCAAATGCATAGCACAATTCACACAGGAACATACGAACTACAACATACACTATTACAAATGATGGAAAATGTTTGCGAGCTGCGTAACACATGAATACAATAACGAATCTACAATATCGCTTTACACAACTAAACCAACGGTTTCCCTCGCGCACGCAGACTATTCCTAATGTACAGTTGGGACATTCAAGACATTTTATCATCAGGGCACACTCAAACTGTACATTGTATGCTGCCGAAAAATACAAACAGATGTTAGCTCTTCAGGCTATTGATTGCTGGATATATTAATTACAAATAGGTAAAGTATATTAATTTATTCAAGAACTAATTCATTCATTATTAGTTAACTAAATATAGATAAATATATTTCTCTCTTTCTGATGAGTGATGAAGGTGCTCAGAGGAGCAAAAGTACACGAGAGGAGAGGTTCACAATGAGCTTCATTGAAGTACACAAACCATTTACCATGACAAAGTAGTGTTTCAGAAGGCATGAAATTGATGAGGAAGCTGATATTGTACTGGGATACATACCTACAGTAACAAGTAGTAGATGTTGAAAATCAATAGTGAGAGACTCATCATATATTACCACAAGTTATTTTGAACTAAGCAAAGTGTTCTTGATTCTGATGACTGCATTAACAAGGACTGCATCTAAACCCTCATTTTGGATAAATGAGATTTCTCACTGGTTGTAAAGACTTCTTTGAATTCCCTATATTATCTAGCACATAAAATAATTTCTTGTTTTCAGGGATTCTTTTTGAGAGAAGTTTCCATTTATGGGTTTATGGGTATCATGTTTTAGATGGACTAAAATGAGCAATAGTTGAAGTATCTCATTTTCTTTGTTTACTCATCTCCATTTTTGTTGCTGTTTTAAAAATATTTGTTTGCATGTTGCAAAACCTTATGTGCTTTAAATGTATTTAGTTCTTTATAGTGCAACGTCCTTGTATATGATGCTTTGCCAAAGTCCTTATTTTAATTTTTCTCAATGGAATTATGATATAAAATGTACACTTTACATACTTCTAAGAAGTCCTAGAGTAATAAGTCTTGCCTTCTGGAACCTCCCCCTTCTTTCTGTTCTCTATTGTAGGGTGCCATGTTTCACAGATGTGGCCTAATGCTGCACCCACAGAGGAGAGGCTTCACACTATCCATGTCTCATCTTTGTCTGATCATACACACAACCTTTCACTTTCTGCTTCATAGCAGAATCCGACACTAGCAATGTGAAGTCCCTTCCCCTGTGGACATGATCTTAGACCACAGCTATGAAACATGGCATCCGGCATGAGAGAGAACAGGGAGAAAGAGGTACGCACCACAAGATAAGAATGTTTTATTCTGGAGGCTTCTTAGAGGTAAGTGAAGAAAAAAGTTTAAATAGCAAATACATTGAAGAGGATGAAATTAATGACATAACATAGTTAAAAAAAAACACTCCCTAGAGAGTCCCTTTAAGAAAGAAATTCCTGAAAGTACTACTCTGGGCATTATATCCAAAATGCTTTTTTAAATAACTATAGATGATAGCAGCAATTTTTACATTTTTTATAAAATGCAGCATTTTATATATTAACTAATATGGGCAATTAAAATTTACGGTGGTCAGCCATTATCTTTTTTGCCTGCTTGATTGAGCTTTCTCAACAAGGAGGAGCCCTCTAGTCTAATCAGATACTCATTAGTCCTCTTAAAATTATTTACATTTAGGATTGCTCTGTTTAAATGAAAGCATAAGCAATCCTCTGTATTTGAAAGAAATATATAAGCAAAAATAAAAATGTCAGCTTCCATAGAATATTATTGCATATCAATTAATAAATTAAAAGCTGCGTTCATAATATTTTTACTTTCTGAAAACATTTGCCCAATAGCAAGTGTATTCTTTAAAAAAATCATATTGTAAATATTAAATTATCCATCCAATATGGTGACAGGACCATGGATACAATATGGCTATAGCTAGGTAGGTACTTTTAGCTAAAATTGAGTATTTAAAAAAAATGATTAGTCAAATTTGCATTCAAAAACCTGTTTTTACAGTATACTTTCATTCTGTTTAGCACCCTATGAGGAATTAAACTCCATGTTGTATATACTACTTTTGTAATTGCTTTTTCAAGTAGCGGATACATCAGGGACACAGCTATGCTTCATTAATACACTATTTCTGAAATGTGGCAATAAAATGACAGAAGTTAGAATCTGGTGCTCCAAGGGTGAGCTAAAGTTGGTGCATTCTTCAATGAATCCTGTGGTCCCATGAGAGCCTGGAGTGGAACGGGAGCAGAGGATTGTAAGAGGATTGCAAGTCATCTGGAAAATTACATACAGAGGCATTGAATGGCGTGAGGTCTACTTGCCATCTTGTCAGGCTCATCCACATTTCAAATGGGAAAATACATCCCTGCTCTCTGAATAGGTTCTAGTAGATATACTCTGCTGTATTACATGATCATATGGGCCAAACGTCACTAATAACTGCAGGAGGTGTGAAGTGCGTCAACTAAGGCTGTTTTATGTCAAAATTCTTCTTGACTAAATATGAAATGGAAAATATACTGGGAGCCAACATGTATTTCATTCATAGTCCTGCTTTAGAAAATAAGGAGAACATTGGAAATGACTGTTTCCTTTCATTCATACAAATGCAAATTCACATATCAATTAAAATATTTCTCGCTATAAGCTTTGATTAAATATCTCAGCCTATAAATACACATTGTGTTCTTGATGAGGTATATAAAAACCCATCTGATAGTTGCAGGTTTCAGTAGATCTACTTCTCTCCACCTCCATTATGTGTACAGGGAATAGGAAATGTTTTGTGCAGGAAGCTGTCTAAAAATGACCTACAGACCTGTTTCCTTACAATATTTACTGCAGAAAAAAAGACCTGGAAATACTCTTATTACGATTTGCTCCAACCACAAGACAATTAATATGGGGTGAAGAGAAGTAGATATACTGAAGGTTGAAACAGTGCCATCTAAATGTAAGTTTTAAAAGCTGCATTTCCCTATTCCCTGAATAATATTTGTATTGCTAATCATTTATTTCATAAACACATTAAACAAGTACTGTGATTCTGTAATTAAAACAGAAGCAAAATTACGATTGTCCCCTTCCCTGGACACCTAATAGAGGTGGAGAAAAGTACTGAAGACAAAACACAAAGTTTCATATGTAAAAATTAAACATAAAGGGCATTAAGGATTTGTCACCATTTAAAAAGAAAGCACTATGGGGGACTTTACTAACAGATCGCAGTTGTCCACATGTCCACTATAGTCCACATTAACTTGTGATCCAGGTTCTCAGCAATTTACTATAATTGGGCCATGGGGGTCCATAAGAATCCCTATGGCAGTAGTTAAGATGCCATAGGATCCATAGGGATGGCTCACCTGGCTGTTGAGGGGGTCCTGGGGAAGACCTGGACTCAAAGAAGGTTCTAAGTTAGTGTAGTGTATTCAAGTTAGCTAGCTATTTTATAAATATGTAGTGCTATTGACAATGCATGGGCATGTTATTTCCCCAGGTTTGTTGTTGACTTAGTCATTATTAACATATTGCCAACCATAGCATGTTTGCCAACCAAAATGGCGTCTGCGTCAGTGATGTTTTAAATAGCATGCAGACTTTTGTAGCACTAATGTGCGATGAGCAACAGTAAACTGTGGCTTATCTCGATTTATTTTAGTAAATTCCCCCGTATGTGTACATTGATTCAAGAATAAAAAAATATTTAAGAAGATCCTCTAGTCTTATTATAATTGCATTGAAGTTAGAAAATATACAGCCAAGTCTTGGTAAATACTTAAAAAAGAATAAACGTGATTATGTGAGATACAAATGCACTGTTTTACCTGATCCTTTAAGTTCCAGTTTTTATAGCTGCTTGGTTCTTAGCATTTAGCATTCTTCAGTCTAAACATAGAAATATGGCCTTGACACCAGAGAAGAACTGCTAGGCAAATAAGCCCCCTCTCCCTAAAAATATTGACTTAATATTTCCTCAGAATCTAGAACCAATCAATTGCTTTGTCCCAAGAGGTTTGTGATTCATCATAGAGGATATAAAAGAGCAGAACCTGCATTGCTTGATTACACCAGCTAATGAGGAACTAACTAATAAATAAAGCCAGTTGCGCTGCATTCAGTATATCCATATGGTGTATTAAACACACTCATACTCTTGCAAAGACTGTGTGGAGGTTATAAGATTGTGACATTGTGCAGAAGCCAGAAAATAATCTATAAAAGTAATTTGGTAGATTCTTTGTCTTGGACGGTCATCAGTGGTTGAGTGCTTTGAAGAAGGAAGTAATACCTGAGCCAAAGATGATCACTATATCTGAATTAATGCAATGAAAACCTTGGCAATCAATCCTGATAATAACAATCACTGGTCCCAGATGTGCATGTGAGCGACAGAACCGGTGGGATTGGGGCTGCATTAATGACTATTGGATAACACACCAATTGTAATCAAGTTATTCTGGAAATATGCAACTGGCTTTATAAGGTGATTTGACTGAAGAAGCTTGAGCTACTATAACTTGGAATATCTCAAGTGCTTACATTTAAATGAATAAGTGGAGGCAACAGTTCTCTCTGTTGTTTGTATATACCAATGTTGTAATTCCAATTAAAGTAAACCTTTCTCTTACAGATTTAAATGATATTATAATTTTCAAACCTAATGCTTCTTTTTCAAAATGAACTTTTTACACACCTGTACAATCTTATTATTTTACAGTGAGGTTATTAACAAACCAACCTTATTCCTGCCTTATAACACCTGTCCTACATGCTCTACATTGGCTCCATGTAAAATATTACAATTGAGGAAAGAAAAGATACTCAAATACCGACTACAGTATTTGAGTATCTCTTCTTTCCTCAATTCTAATGGTCTTTTGCACTCACCTAGGAGAAGATCCCATGAAGCAATAATGTAAGGCATTAATATGATATACTTTGCGGAATACTTATAATTGTGGACCATCCAATGTATAGGATTGACTATAATTGCCCTTTGTTAATCCATGTAATTTATATATATTTTCAAGCTTGGCCTGCTGATGTACAAAACTCTGCTTGTTCAATGTCTCAGCAATATGAATTTGTTAATCATCTACAGACTCCTTACTTACCTTTGGATCTTGAGCTTCTAGGTCTCAGGATTCTAGAACTCACACAGAGATGCTCTTAACTTTTTATTTACATTTTCAAAAAGATATTGTAGACTTCTTCTCATTAAATAACACATAACTCTCTACAACTTATCCTACTTATTGCTTTGAGTCTCTTTTGGGAGAAAAACACTTTATAAATGAATTATTATTATAATAGATGCCCTTGATTACGCCTAGTAATATAAGAAAAAACTGGGAGAGCCTCAGTCTTTGTGTGAAAGTGACACCTTGATTTGCATGATACACTGGGTGAGAACCGACATGATTTGTGGTTGATTGCACAATATGAAAGGAACTATATAATAAGAAAGAAGAAATGGTTGGGGCCAGATGGCAAATAACACATACAGTATAGGGTATGAAGACTATCAGGTCTATTTTGTCTCCTTTGTAATATGGTTTATAAAGCAATTTCATCAACATTTATTGGCCCTATTTTAAACATAACTATTGTTGTTCAATCACAGGAATGTGCATGTATTTTATATTGATATAAATTTTTAGATTAGATATATAACAAACTCAACTGGAAAGCATGGACCATCATCCACAGCTCAAATGGTCAATATACAATTAACATTTTTATAATGTCTTCCTTTTTAAAATCTAGCTGTATTCTCACCTTTAACACCTATAAAGTTTGTATATTTATGTTGTTAAGTAATATTTTTGGATTTGAGGTACAATAATTATTATGAATTTAGCTTCTTTATCAATAGTACCACACACAAGTCAGCCTATAACTGCCTGCCTCTTTATCCTTATTTTCATAGAAATGAGAAGCTACCATATGCAGATGCAAAACAATCTAAATGTTTAGTCGTTATTCATCAAATACATAAGGGTACTTAATATAGATATTATATTACAAATTAGGTTCAATTTTAAAAAGTAATTAAATATTTTGGATATTGGCAGATGATATTGGAGAGAACCATTCAGGGAACTGAGTACTGTGGACAGGTTTTGTGTTACTGTGTTAATAATGCCATTATTTATTAAAAAAAGCCATTTACAGCATATTAAATCATTTGACCATTTGGGAATTTACTAATCTAGCACTGGGATTCCTTTGGGTTATATTTCTTGCGTCATTTGGGAAGTAATATTTCACATTTCGCGCAGGGGAATATGGTGTATGTCTGTTGCACTTTTGTGCATCTATATATCCTACTTGGATTCTTTTTTTGTTTTGTTTTATCATTATTTCTGTGTATTAAAAAGTTTATTTTCATATTGGCTATCCACATTTACCAATCTCCTTTAGATATATAGTTCTTGGCGTAAAATGTCCAGCAGTTCGGGGCATAATATAATCATTGATCATTTTCAATGATTATGCCTTATTGAGTTGATATGATAAAACTAAATGCACACTTTATTTTTTCATCTTTAATGTTGGATAATTATGTATACTGCCTAAACCACTGCCTCGAGAAACAAACATGCAGTATTAAGTGAATGTGTGTTTGTATGGTATCTATGCCATAATAGATTAAATACAAATAGTGATAATTGCTGTAAACATTAAAGCACATCTTCTCTTTGGTTTGTTTTTGTTTTTTTCAAAAAAGTATAATTACAAGAAATAAAAAGTACATATAAAAAAATTCATACCCAGTATCAAGGAGATGGAGGAAACAGTAATAGATGTATGTTAATTTGTAGTTTTTCTCTCTTTTTCCAAATCGGTTATCTATATATTAATGATAAACATTTCCTTCCTTTTCCCTCCTTAACATCTTCTCTTTATTTGAAAATGTTCTCAGTGTAAGGTTCTCATGATGAATAAACTGCCAAAACACATTAGTTTTGTGTTCCATGTTTCTTTAACACTGTATAAACATATTTCTGAAACCGATTTATACATAAACCTAAACTTTATATATGAGAACTCATTAAATGTTTTTTAAACATTTAATTATTTGATAAAAATGAAATGTTTATGGAAAAGTAACATTGCCAGGTTAGCCATTATAGGCTTACCCATTGAGCGCTTGGGATTGTCCATTCTTCCTTTAGTGTAGTGGTGTTCAAAATATAGTTTATATCTAAAGATTGCCAAGTTGGAGTGACAAGCTGCACACCATCTTAAGCTTGCACATAAATTCACATTTCATTATGCAGAGAGCACAGCATCCAGATTGGCTGTTCATAACGTAGTTTTCCTGTCCCACTTTTGCCAGTTCCTCTTGTGTTTTTTTTTTCTCAATGTCTAGTAGAAGCATGTATGGAGCATTGTGGACATATTTACAGCCTTATTACATTGAGATTCGGCAAATTTAAAAGGGCACTATTTAAGCACATAGCATATTTTTTTTACAGAAGTTTTTAGTTAGCAAACTTCTATCCAAAAGCATGGTCTTCACTAACCATTGTTGTAGAGAAGGTTGATGTGTAAGAAAAGATGACAACATGTACATGTTGTGTAGTATGTTTGACTGTGAGGGAAAACTGAAACAGTGCTTTGGTCTAGAAGACTATACTATATGGAAGAACAAAATGTATTGCCATCATCTAGTAGGTTTGAAGACACCGGAGCAGAAATAATGAATGGAAAATGTCAATGTCCACAAAGAAGAGTTTTTAATAGTATTCAACTTCACAGAGCAAATTATTTAATATTAGCTGTGATAAATAAGTGGTTATATCCATTAAAACAAATCAATAAGTGTGAATGCACCATCCTACAGCATGTGCAAAAGGATGTACGGTATATAAACATGGCACCGAATATATGTATGCATTCACTGTCGCATGGTGAGTAGACACAGGCTATTGGTAGCTTATATATTATTTTCCTTTAATGTGGATGCAATACACCAGGTTTACGATTAATGCTGTCATAATATGTCTAAATATCTATATTGTTTTCAATATAATGTAAGTATAAAAATGAAAATACCAATAACTGCCTTATAATTAATGTAATTACTAAGCTGATCGTCTGAGGAAAACGGTTTCAGAAATAAAATATATAAGTAAAAGACGGTGTGAGACTGTGTACCAGACAGTGCATTGATAGTCTGTGCATGCAGGATCAGAACATTGACGGCCTGCTAATCTATTCCCAGATGGAGGTGGATACAGACGAGAAGCGCCATCGCACACGCTCCAAAGGTGTTCGAGGTACGTTTCTTGCTTCACTAAATCACTCAAGGCCTCCACTCAGCAATGACCTTCATTCGGCAGAATCTCTTTTTCACAATTTATTCTGACCCTTGCTTTTACATAACCTTTTGGGTAATTTTCTATAGCAGAGGGGTACTTATGATAGATAATAAATTTTTATATATTTTCCATCTCTCTGCAGTTCCCGTGGAACCAGCCATACAAGAGCTTTTCAGGTTAGTGCTCTGAGTGTAAAATGTATCCCCATTAGCAATTTAGAAAATTCATGCTTTTTAATGGGTATAATGCACTTTCAAGTTCATCGGTGGTTTGCTCATGCCCTGCTGCATTGATGAAATTAATTCTCTGGAGACCTGCTAATAAAAGAGATTTGGCATCGCCTCCTTCTTTGCTTCGGTTGTTTGATTTCTCCCTTTCTGTCTTTTGTGCCCTCCATTACTCTAATAATCCTCTCTGCATTTTATATAATCTTCAGGCATCAGACTAGGTTCCTTTAAATATATATATTTTCTGTTTGCAGCTGTCCGACTCCAGGGTGTGATGGGAGTGGTCACGTTAGTGGTAAATATGCAAGACACAGAAGGTAATTATGCAAAAAAATATCTTACATACTTGGATAGAGAATTAATTTTATTTTAATAAAGCCATGAGACATCATGTATTTATTTATAGGTATATAAAATATAATTTATGCAAAGGACCAAACGCAAAGTGTATAAGAAGAAATAAACTGAAAATGTTGCCCAAATATTTATCAAATTAAAATCCAAATATTGAATAAAATGCCTTGAACATATAAAGAGTCTCAGATCTTGTTATACAATTTGCTGGGCAAAGTGCAAAAATATTATTTTTTTAAAAGAAGACTAACAGCCTTATTAAATTGCGATTCGGCCAATTGAATTGGGTTCTATATAAGCACATCGCATATTTTTTTTACAGAAGTTTCTAGTTAGTGAAAACCTTGCTTTTGGATAGAGGTTCACTAACTAAAACTCTGTGCTTATATAGAGCCCTATTCAATTGGCCGAATCATAATTTAATAAGGCTAATAATAATAATAAATAAATGAGCACCTGCCTAATACATGTCCTAAGTACTATCTTATATAAAGCTGTATAAGGCATACCCAACAATAAGAATTAATACAGTATATAGATAAAATAGTATTGCTCTACATAGAGATAATATTTATTTGGACAATTATTTAGAGAGACAAGCAATACTCAGATCTTCACCTCTTGAAAGCTTATCAAGGTATAACTAGATACAGCATAGATATATCAGTAACTATACACATTTTTGCTCCATTATCAGTTATCATTTTGAAGAGCTAGTTTAACTTTTGTATCACAAATTAGATTATAACCTTAAAATGTAATTGTACTTTGTACTGTAAGTCATATATTTAAGTAAATTAAATGGAAACACATCCACTTTAAGATTCAATATTATTTTCAATATAGACATTGGTTTAAACTAATATTACAAATACAGAAAGCTTCCATACTATACACTGTACATACATATTGACCAAAAACAAATAAAAAATCCAAAATGAATAATTTCTGTATAATTATTAATTTATATTTAGTGATTGTGCACACAGTGTTTGATGGGACATTGCCGGTGGCTACCACTTGTTTTATATGAGATGTTGTCACAGTATGTGCTTGATCTAATATTTACACCTATCCTTGATGTTGGCGATACACATGATGTACTATTAAAGAAAACAAATCTAATGTGACCAGTAACTGATCTTGTAAAGATGTTTTGTGATGTGAACCTAATAAAACAGAAGCCAAATAATAGAACGTTTGCATACCGTCCAACTGTGTCTGTAAGGAAACCCCCGCCCCTTTTAGCCTTCCAAATGTCCCTCTTTTGCAGAAAAGTACCACACTTGAAAGCAAAATGTAGTTTTCCTGTCCCACTTTAGCCAGTTCCTCTTGTGTTTTTTTTCTCAGTGTCTAGAAGAAGCATGTATGGAGCATTGTGGACATATTTACAGCCTTATTACATTGCGATTTGGCAAATTTAAAAGGGCACTATTTAAGCACGTAGCATATTTTTTTGACAGAAGTTTTTAGTTAGCGAACTTCTATCCAAAAGCAAGGTCTTCACTAACTAAAAACTTTTGCAAAAAAAATATGCTGTGTGCTTAAATAGAGCCCTTTTAAATTTGCTGAATCGCAATTTAATAAGGCTGTTAGTGTCCTTATCTCTAAAACTCAACTTACCTATGGCACAAAATGGCAGTAACACTACCTAACAGAAAATTGGTCGATCTTTGGCCATTTGATATTTTGGAAAGTATGCTTTGTAAGAGATGAATATTAAACATTTCGTAGAATAAAGGAGTAACTTGAAGACTAAAATCCAAGTGGACAACCCATTTGGATACGGATTTCAATTCAAAATACAATTCATTCTATAGTAGTTGGAAGAAAGGTATAGAAACATAATGGGACCAATGTACTAACGGTCAGTATAGCAGAGCGGAGAGAGCATCCATGATACATTGGTGGAAGCTGTGTTTGTAAAAGTGGTAATTAGATTTCTGGAGAGCAATGGCTGAATTTTTCATAAACATACAGCCCTATTAAATTCCCCCGACGTGTAAAGCCGTAGCCCGTAATGGGTCCGCAAGACATGGGGCTATTAAATTGGCCTTGTAAAATGACTTGCGAGTTACGGGATGTCAAAATCGGAACTTTTGAAAACTAACCTCCATTTTTCAGTGACGTAATGACGACGATCTCTTCTACCATTGGCTCTGTCTAAACCCATAACTATGGGTTTGACTGATTAATCATGTTCACAGCCACACATCCAACGTGCACAGAACGGTTTACGGGTTTGCGTCTCCAGCCCGTTGGTCGCGGCATGGTTGAATGCAATAGTTCCGTAACTCTGCAGGCTTTGCGGGTGTACCAGTGCGGCTACGGGCTTCACATTTAATATGGCCCATAGTCTTCAAAAATTCTGATTTTCCTACAATTTTTTTAATGTCTTTCAAAACGGCTAATGTTGTTAATTTAATACATACTTCCCAAACGTGGCATTATTCTTGAATTACAAGGGTCCTTTAAATTATAATACACAAATATCGCTATAGGTTCACTGCCCATTGTTGTAATGAGGAAATCATAGCACATATTATTATTATTATTAGTCTTTATAAAATGACAAACTTTTCTGGGTACAGTAAACATATATGACAATGGTAAAATATAATTAAGAAGTAATACAAAGTCAATATAATAAAACAAATAATTTGTTGCTTACTGTGAGACTAGCGGCAGTGAAAGACAGTAAACCCCATAACCACATCACTTGCCGCCATATTGATATTTAGTACAGTCACCCCATGTCACTTCTGTGCTTATCTTTTCTATGACCAATAACTTATATTTAGGTATAAAGCAACAAATTAGAGCATGAGAGTGGCAAAAGAATGAGAGGGGATGATAAAAAAAAATTTATAAGGAAATTGGTTGACAAAGAACTGAGTTATAAGCTCTTCTGAGGGTATATAATCCATCTAATAGCCATTCAATTATACTTTGTCTAGTAAATAAAGTGAGTCTTATATGCCAGTGAGTATAGAACATGCAAAGAGTCATTTGAGGCTGATATAGATGAGACCTAAGCAGAAGAAGAGCTGGGAGATAGCACAGCATCCTAGCAACAGCCAACACTATAGCATCATGATAGCAATATTAACAGGTTTAGCTCACGCAGAGGTGCTGCTGCTGCTGCTTCCTCCCCCACTCACAGCAGCGCTGCAGACAGCTGGCCCCGCATGTCAACTTGTGAGATGATAAACTTGTACTGTAAGGAAGAAATGATTTGCCTTTCCTATGGCTAAGGGCATTATCTCTCACTATTAGACTCCTTGGTCCTTATTTAATTGGAGTCATTAAGTGTAAAATTCTGATTTAATTTTATTGAATTTGTTTGAAATGTGGCTGTCAATGCTATTTATTTGCCAGAATTCACATGTATTTTTATGAGATTATGATAATTTCATGAAAAATCATCTGTAATTTTCTAAGAAATATAGACTTGGATTAAAAAATATGTTTCTAAAAATTGTGATATGATGATGGTTGACAAAAAACATGCATGAAAATGAATACTAGAATATTTGGTGAATGACCATTTTCGACTAGCGTTTTGGTATATTTAAAGCATATGAAAGTTTTCAGGCTTTTAATAAGTGTATAATATACCTGTTTCTATATACTTGTATGTACTTTGTTTTATGAAGAAGTGCTTTTCAGCTTTGTTTTAACTGCCTAAAATCATATAAATAGTCCATGGATGGGTCTGCCCACTGCATTGTATGCAGATACATAATCTGGATGGATTGATGTGAAGTGGTATCCTAGCCCATCAGGGGTCATGTCTCAGCAGCATGTTGCAGAATGGTCACGGATTGGATAGGATTCACAGTCATTGCTACAGAGTCTTTTTTCATGACCTGCAAAGGGCAGACCCAAGCATGTAATATTTTTTTATTTTATTTTAGACAGTAAAAACAGCTTTTAAGGACATACAAGTAAGTAAATACACAGGTATATTATATACATAGGGCCTCATTCTATTATCGGCCGTAAAATGGCCGCAAAGCTGCGACTCCTTGTGGCCGTCTTACGGCCCCGTGTAGAGCTACTTCTACCTTGCAATTCAAATGGACGGCGCCGCAAGGATATCCCCCTTACGGCCGGCCGCATATCATGCAACCGGCTGCAAAGTCAGAAAACTGTATTTAAATTCAAGATGGCACTGTAAAGCTCTGTAAATGATAGGCATCATAATGGGGGACATGAGGATTAATAGCAACCCCCTCTCAAGCTTGCACATCGCCCAAATCCGATATTTCATTAACGGTTTATTTTCTGTCCCGCAGCCTGGGCGGGTCTGAGGTGCTCCAAGCCCTCGGGACTTTGTCCACGGATTTTTGACATGAATTAAAATAAAAATGATTTTCAGATTTGAGTGTAGGGGAATGTTGTGCTATGAATGCTAACACCTCCAATCACTTTATCGTCTCATCAGAGTGCAGGATGGCTCTATTATGTGCTTAATTGTGTGCTTGCGGGACCTTTTTGGTGCAAGTAAGCTGCAGCTCGGTTTAAGCCTTGCCGAGAGGGTTCCCGGAGCAATTGAATAGCAACCGGGGCTTTCTTGAGGCCGAAACTCTTGCGGCCGTGTAAGATCAAAGGCTTTCCTGCGGCGCGTGCGGCCGCAAGGGTTAACAGGGCGCCGGCCGCAAGCCTGCCAGGAGCCCTGGGCCGCAAGGGAATAGAATAGGCAAATAGCCTGCGGCCGGTCCTTGCGGCCACGCATCTCCTACGGCCGTTAATAGAATGAGGCCCATAGTATATTCAGAAAACTGCCATATCCATTTGTTGCTGTGTCTCAAAGATGGTATTTGCTCATTTAAGCTTTATTGCTTACCCATAGCAAAGAAAGGTTCATTGAAAAGTACAACTGGTCCAGAGACTGAATCAGGACTGTGGGATTATTTAGTCATGCTAGTCGGCCTGTGATTATCTGTTATGTGGGTTTGAAGGACAACTGCACAATAAAAACATATGTTTGAAAATGTTAAGTCTGAATAAGAGCATAATTAATCAGGAAAAAACATACAGCTAGGTTTTAAATAGAAAAAGAAAATGTATGCCTCTGCAGGACCCTGAATGGATCCATGATACATAGCTGGAAGTTATGTGTACGAGAAGTGCATTTACTTTTTTGGAGAGCTATGGTTGCATTGAATGGTTTAGGGTGTCGCTTCTGAGCCAGTAAGGGAGGAGGGGTGTGGTGTCAATTTCAATCTAATCCAATTATCAAACAGAAGCTCCCACCTCTCCGCACATAATGGAATACTGTGCAGTTTCTATATACTTTAATAAAGAGAAGAGGGGTGGGGAGAGATAGCTCATCAATTCCTAGTGCAAAATAACTGAAATTCTTCCAATAGAGTGTGGATATTAGGGTAATGTATATGTGCACTTTTCAGAGCGTGGGGAATATTACAACACTATTAATACATAGTGGTACCCGAATATAAATATTTTGGCCGGGTTTAATATATCCCATTTGGAGTAATAGGTGTCTTTAATCAAAATACTATATAAAACATGGTTTCAATATAAATATTCAATTTATTCAATGTTTGTAAAAAAAATGAAATATAATAAAATATGTTCAATAGCGAAAAATAAGAATAAAAATGGCAATTTATACAGTGTCCCTAATATTATTAAAAAATAAATAAACAGAAAAATACTGACCAGACGCGTTTCGTCAATATTATCCTGTGTCTTTTTCAATGATCAAAAATACCTCAATGATATGAAATTCAAATGCAGAGTATAAAGCTCAGTGCTTCTCTCTATGAGGCAAAAATCTAGTCTATAATATACCTCGTAGACTGAGGTTACCTACTGATCTCTGTGAACAAGGGTTTTGGATTACAATATATCGGTTTATTTGCACAAGCAATTGGTGCGCTATCTCTCTCCGCACCCGTCTTATCTGTGTTGCATACCATACAGACACACCAGTGAACTGTGTTCCGAGAAAAGCAGCGCACCTAGCTGTAATCATCACATTGGACTTGAGAATAGACCAACTTAATTCAGAGACAAATGAAAGTAATCTAAAGATCAGATTTATAACTAATCCCCTAAGAACTAGATCACCTGAGGAGCGCTACCGAGTATTACAGGGTCATACAACCTTGTACTTTTTTATCTTCTATATACTTTATACAGATTCGCCAGTTACGCATGTGTAGCATTAGGAGCAATGGCCGAGAATGAGAGAAGATGTGCCTTGCTAGAGGAAGAAGGGAAACTATTACTAAAATGAACAGTGGAGTAGAATGAACACCTTCCAAAAATTGAATCAGAGTGGAATTGTAGTATGAAGGTATATTGACATAGAAATAAATAAATACAGTACACCAGGGGAGTAGGAACTGGGGAGGGGGTGAGGGGACTAATCCTCCGATATTAAATGAAAAGGGAGCACAAAAAATATTAAAATTAATCTTCTTGCATTATCAGATTTGACCACTAGGGAATGGAGCAGTGTGTCTTTCACCCAAATATAATGGGCTCCTATGCCGATGCAGTAGACTATCATAGATTTATATTTAAAATACTGCTTGGAGGATACACAGACACACAGACACACTGATATATGTATATTTAAACGTATAATACATTCCATGCCAGCAGCCTTGACACATGTATATATCTAACACACAGAGGATAAAAACAATTCATTTTGCAACTCTTCTCGCACAGTGGACAAGTGATGATCAGCTTAATGTGTTGCAAAAAAAAATGTGTGTCGATGAAGTACTGAAAATTTCAAGAAATACAGTTATTGAACTGTATTTCTTGGATAGATAGATAGATAGATAGATAGATAGATAGATAGAGAGAGAGAGAGAGAGAGATAGATAGAGCTATACTTGTATTCCATACTCATTACTTAACCAGCGTCCTATAAAAATCTGATTTTTGTTTATTTTATTTTAACTATACAGCAGATGACAATGTATCAGATACACAGTAGTACTATCGAGAACTCCTTTCATGGGCTGTTCCAGTTATATTTTAATCTCTCCATATCAAAATTGTAAATATATTAATTGAAGATTATATATAAAGTATAATTCATGGGGACCCTATTTTAAGCTGCTACTTAGTTTATTCTAGATCAAATTAAGTAGAGTTATCATCCGCTGCAATTTTTGTTTATATTTGTTTTTTCTTTTTTTCTTATATTTTCTCATACACTTCTTTTGTGAATGTCTTTAGTTATGTTTTAGGAAGGTCCTTCTCTACCTTTATGGGATACAGTGGTACCTTTGTTCTCATCCTCCTCAGAACTCAACATTTTCAATTCTCAACTTTCTTGATGAGCAAAAAACCTTGGTACTTATTGCATTTGCTAAAACAAATTTACATACCACCTAATGGGAGTTTGGTACTCAACCAGATTAAGGCTGAGAACCAAGGTACCACTGTATTATACATATTTTCCATTAGCGCTGCAACCAAGCTATACATATTAATATTTGTAAAATATGCTATGTATAACATCATAGATCTGGATTATAGGTGCTAGCTAATACCATTTTTTCTTTTTTATATAATCTATTGTTTATAGAGGTTTTCAGATTTGTAATTCTGTTCAAAACCTGGCAACACGGCATCCTATGTCTTTTTAACTTATAAGTGCAATTGTGCATAAAAGATCTGTGGTCATGTACATAATGATGATGTGCAGTCTTCATTTCACAGGGTACAAAAATAATTTAATTCATTATAATTCCAGTCAATATATAGGTCTGTCTGAACAGCTCTACAGCCAGAATGGTTGCCAGGTAATGGGTTAATTGGTTGATGGGTATTACCTTGGGGTTATACAGATTCAGACAGTGTTTACATAAAGCTTTGGGTGCAGCTTCTACTCAATACGGACTAATATCTGATTAACAGGAATAAACAAGCAGAGCTGCAGGATAGATGAGAAACAAACAAAGCATCCTGCACACAAGAGGAGCTCTAAGGACTTTGTTAATAATGCGAATAACATTATAATTGGCTGATTACGCTGATGTGAGTGCCAGCTCGGAGAACAATGTGCTATAAACTAGGGCCAAAGGGTCTTACAGTTAGGAAAACATTGATTTGTACAAAGCAATTTTAGCATTGTATGTGCTGCCTGATATATTGCTGGTAACTTCTCATATCAGGCCAGGTAGTTAGTATGGCCACTGCTAGAGCATTGATGAGCTAGTGTATTTATGTAGGTGTTTTATCCATGTAGAAGTACATGCCTTGGGCACACTAGCACATCTGAAGAACCGTACTGGCAAGTTTCACCTACATTTTAGTTTATTTGAAATGAAAGAGCACTCACAGAGACGATTACTAATTATGTAAATGTTATGAAACTTGTCTACTTTTCCATTTTACTCGTTTATGTTTGTGTCAATGGAAGATGCCAATTTAAATTAAATTTATGTCGCATAGCCATGAACTGATTGGGTAAAAAGTCCGAAAGACAGTTTAAGAGGTCATCAAATACAGCTTTGAGAGTTATATTCTTGTATGTGTTTTTTGGCAACAAAAGTAAATTGCTAAAACATGTACACATATATCTTCCAAAAGAGAACTTCCAAAAGAGACCTCTTTCATATAAGACCAACTGTTTAGGTGATATATTCCCATTAAATCATACAGCATCAACATTATCTATAACTATATATATAAGTGAAAAATAGATTACAAGATACAGAATATAAAATGTATCAGTCTTAAATATTTTATAATGGACTAACAATGTATTTTAATTGACAAGCGTTCAAGAGGTATTTCCACTTTATCAAGTCCTAAGCAATACCGATAGCATAATATGGAAAATCCCTGAGATGCTATGTAAAAGTGTAAAATAGGCATACTTTATGTATGATATTATAGGAAAACATGACTTTACATAGAATGTTAATATTGTCAAATTCCAAATCCACATTATATTCTGTCTAAAAGGTAAGAATTGTAATTTCACATACGTATGCTCTTGAAGGTCCCTTGATAAACTTGAGGTAGTTTTCGGCTTGTGATATCTTTGATTTAAATGGTTTCCAGCTGGCTGCAGGATTTATTTTCATTGTGCTTGTTAAGGAAATGTTTATGGATATTCATCCAGTGATGGAGGTTTTTGGTCCGTTTATCGAGTTTTTTAATAATCGCAAAATGGTATATGATGACCAATTGATGTAAACAAGTCTGTAGCTCTGGAGTAGGGGGACCTTGAGGAAAGCCATATAGATTGAAGTTAGGTACAATATTTAGAGGCAAGAATATAAACATGCTATGGCAGAGTGGGCAGTTGGGGAGTATTTGGAGACTAATTCAATAAAGATATAAAAGGCGCAACAGTGCTATTAATGACTTTGTATATTAAGGTTAGGGTAATTTTATCTGAAGGATATGAAGTTAGTTGAAAGAAAATGAAGTGCTCAACCTTAAGAAAGTTAGATGTTGACAGAAGAATGGAGTTGACTTTAAATGGTCTAGGAACTAGCAAAATTACAAAAATATTGTTGTAACAATCATGAATATATTGTTCTATTTGGCCAGTATAATGTGGTCTAAGCAAGTTTATATTTTTATCATGGTTTAACCAAACTATGTGTATTGGCATTCCATTTTTTATTGAATAATAATTTAAAATTGCAGTTAAATAACCAAACTACATTTACAAATTAACTAAAGTATAATATGTCTATAAATGCTTGAATAATGAATTTAAAATACTGAGTTTTTACATATATTATAAAGTTATGCTTAAAATAGCAAATTAAGTTATTAAAGCTGCACCATCACCTAGAGCAAGTAAAATCAAATAGAAAATGTGTAATTTATTTCAAGTGAAGCTCTTTTCTTTGTTTTCTATTTTTTTTTTAAATATTATCTGGTTATATTTTATCGCATGCAACCTGTTTACATTAAGTGAGCATGACTGAGGTCAGAGGTCCTGAAAGGACCATACATCACAAGCACTTTCTAAATGTTAACTCTTTGGTCCTTGCAGAATCTGCCTAGTGAAAGGAATTGAAGACAGTTCAACACGACTGTTAACTGGGTGATATAAAAAAGCTTTTAAACAGTCATAATATACAACAATATTAAAAATTAAAATACAAATAATTGGTTTTCCGTGTCCAATGATATAGAGTAGAAGTGATGTAGAATTGTATCCTTTTACTAGATAAAGAACAATTGCAGGGACTTTATAAAGTCTATATTTTCTTTCATCTATTGTATATTCAATCTCATTTATATCAGTAGAAGATCTTAATTCATGATACATATATGATCTTTCTTAATATGATTTGTAGATTGCATAGTTTTAAAGTGTTTTGGCATCTACGTACTAGTACTCCCTCATTTGGAATATGGAGTACAATTTTGGGCACCACTACATAAAAGGACATTTTAGAGCTAGAAAAAGTACAAAGAAGGGCAACAAAACTAATAAGGGGAATGGAGGGGATAAGTTATGATGAAAGACTAACCAAATTAAATTTATTTTCTCTAGATAAAAGGTGTCTAAGAGGGGATATGATTACCTTATATAAATATATCCAGGGTCAATAAAAGGCTTTGTCAGGTGAATTATTTTGTGCCCAGAGGTTTTCAACTGACAAGATTAGAAGTAAAAATATTCTGCCTTAAAGAAAGAAAATGGTTCTTCACAGTAAGGGTGGTTAATCTGTAGAATTCTCTACCAACGGAAGGTGTTGATAGCGGTTTAAAAGGGGTTGGATATATTTTTGATTAAAAATGTCATTAGGGGCTATCCTGCATAATTATAGAGGGAGTATTGATCAAGGGAGGAATCCGATCGCTAGTATCTGGGGTCAGGAAGAAATGATTTGTTTCCCCTTATGAAACAATTGGCATAGTTTCAATGTTTTTTTTCTGTTTGCCTTCCTCTGGATCAATTAGCAATTAATCCACATATTACAGATCATACAGATCTAAAAAGGTTGAACTTGATGGAATTAAAGTCTTTTTTTAACCTTAATTACATAACTATATACTGTTGAAGTGAGCAGAGCTCCATAGATTGCCTCAACTTTATTTTTATTTGATACTTAAATTATGGAAGGACTTCTAACAGACAAGTAACATTATAAATAAGATTCATTTTTGTGTTAGATTTATTGAATAAATTGACACAAACAAAATAATGGCTTTAATCTAATAGAATCTTAGCCGCTTAGTGCATGTCATCGGACTCAGGTTGGCCTTCATAAACTGATGCATACAAATAAACTCATTTGCTTCAAAATGAATTGCCCTGTTATACTTCAGTAAGTTGTGAAAAATAATATTTTGTTGTATTCTGTTCAGAGAGTAGTAAATTAGCATAGCAAATAGTATTAATTAATTCTATCGGACAGAAAAATCAGCTTAATTTACCAATAGTACAAAGCTAGCGGACATCATTGATGCCAAGGTGACCATCATTAGTCAGTCAGTTTATCAGTCATGTTTTTTTAGGTGATTGATTTAGTCTGTTATGAGTGTAACATCTTATTGACTCAAATTTGCTCGGTTTTTGAATATTATGCCTTAGTGATGATACTGAAAATGAAAAAACAAATACATTCACAATTTTCTATTGCCCTTAACCACATATATTACATTAAGGGACAATGTAGCCCAATATTTAACATACACTGTTATTGAAGAATTTAAATAAAAAAAAAAAACCTTCTATGTGGTTTCGATCTGCACACTAGGGGCCTCATTCTATTATCGGCCGTAAAAAACGGCCGCAAGGCTGCGATTCCTTGCGGGGGTTCCGTTACCTCGCAATTTTATTAAACGGCCCCGCAAGGATCTCCTCTTACGGCCGGCCGTATATCTTGCAACCTGCCGTAAGCTCAGAAATCTTTAAAGTCAAAAATAAATTCAAGACAGCTCTGTAAAGCTCTGTAAATGCTAGGGATCATATTGGGGGACATGAGGATTAATAGTAACCCCCTCTCAAGCTTGCACATCAGCCCAAACCTGAGTTTACATTAACTGTTTATTTTCCGGCCGCAGCGTGGCCGGATCTGAGGTGCTCCAAGCACTCTGGACGTTTTACATGGATATTTGACATATATAAAAATAAAATGTATTTACGGATTTGAGTATAGGGGAATGTTGTGCTATTTTTGCTAACACCTACAATCACTTTATAGTCTCCTCAAAGTGCAGGATGGCTTTATTTGGGCTATATTATGTGCTTAATTGGTGCTAGCGAGACCTTTTTGCTGCAAGTAAGCTGCGGCTCGGTTTTAGCCTTGCAGAGAGGGTTCCCGGAGCAATAGAATAGCAACCAGGATTTTCTTGCGGCCGATTCTCTTGCGGCCATTTTAGATCAAAGGATTTCCTCCGGCGCGAGCGTCCGCAAGGGATAGCAAGGCGCCGGCCACAAGCCTGCCGGAATCCCCGGCCGGAGGGGAATAGAATAGCAGAATAGCTTGCGGCCGGTCCTTCGGCCCCGCAGCTCCTACGGCCGATAATAGAATGAGGCCCTAGAAATGTAACATCTGACACTGCTAGTGTATTTAATTGGAGTAATGCAAAACTCACAGACTGAATCAGACAAAAAAAGAATAATGATACAGTTACAAATTTAAAGATTGTGTTTTTTTTTTATTTATTTCATTTTTAAATTCTAGAATAATTAAGATTAGCTCATTTTAATAATGATAATAATGAAAGAATGTGATCACTGTGGTCCTTTAAACATTCTTATCTGGTTCTTATTTAATAATTAAAAAAACTTGGCAAATTTTGGAATATATATATATATATATATATATATATATATATATATATATATATATATATATATATACAGAATATTCACACATCCTGGTATATCAGTATATACTACACAAAAATTCAAACATTTTGGGAGATAATTAACAGAATAATGGTGAGGAATGTAAGTTATCAAAATACTGTAATCTTAGGAATCCATAATGCACTTTCCCATCCTCCTGTTTCCTACTCCTTTATAGATTGTAAGCTCTCCGAGGAGAGAGATCTACTTGTTTAACTATATTTAATTGTAGTGATGCAATTAGTATTTTCATTTACTATATAAAGTGTGGTACTACTAATTGTACTACTACTACTTTTACTACTACTACTAATAATAATAATATAATATCAGTTTTTAAAACACAAATTTTTTAGAGCATGTATGGGCATGTTTTGGTCCTGTAGGACAAACGAAGGACAGGATTTGAGGACATCCCTGCTGTGTAGAAGCGAGACTATTGCTGATCATCCTGATTGACCCATCTGTGCAAAGAAAGGATATCCACAAATCCTGGCCTGTTTGTGGCTCCCCAGGACTGAACTTGCCCACTCTTGTTTAGGGGGGATGTCTTTTAGTATCTCCTCTACTGGATTTTCACCTATCACATTATGCTTTTTTTATTCATGTTTAGACGTGATGTAAAATAATACAGTATATACAGTATTTTCTGCACCTGCACATCATGATTAATAAATATGAAGAAATTTTTTTTGAATCCATATACAAAGTGCAAAATATACTGCATACTCAATTATACTAATATACTATACTAATTGTAGCTCAGTGATGATTAAAAAGCAGATGTTACAACATTATCACAAATTCTCAGAAACCGTTGGGAAACCTTTTTAAAGAAGTTTTCAGTTGCAAAATGAAATGATTTATTATTAATTAGCTATTTGCCACATTTTAGCTGGAGTTATAGTATATATCGATTGTGTCTCCCTGTCTCTCTCCATTCCTCTTCTGTTCTCTCGCATCTCTGTTTCATCTTTCTCATCAGGGGGTCTCTATATTCATCTCTTTTCCTACTTCCTTCCATGATCTCTTCTCACACTCACCTTTGTCTTCTTCATCTCTTGTTTGCTCTCTTCTTTCTCCTATGTCTCTCTCTCTCTCTCTCTCCAGTCTCAATCTACTTCTGCTCATATGAGAGGAGAAGCAGAGAAGAGAGATCATATCACCTGCCTCTCCTCAGGTCACCACTCTGGCTCTAACTTCCTTCAAGTTGCTGCCTTTGTGCCTCTGGGATGTGGTGTGGTCTGATTGTGACATTACTTAATATTTTCCCTCTATATGCCCTCTATTCCATACCAATTCATCACTTTCTCCACAGTTTACCCAATCAATTCCTGTACTGTACCTCATTCCTCTCTGCCTCTCCTTCCCCCTCCTTGTCTTCCCTCCACCCTAACCTTTTAATCTCTCTTCCACTAACTCATCCTATTTTGAACTCTCCTCCACTTCCCCATACATCCTTTCGGTGTAACACCACCATTTACATATCTGCTTTATCCACTCACATTGGACTTTCTACTAATTTTGGTCTCTCTTGCACCCCAACTTTTAATTTCTCCCTTTATGTCTCCTTTACCCATGCTCAGAACACTGTGCCAAAACATAGTCATTTTGAGTTGCATCTGGTCATTTTTATCTTTGCTTTGTATGGTGAATTTGTTGTGATATGCCACTGTGAACAGTAAACCTATGTTTCCACAGAAGGTACCTCATTAATTGTTGTATGATCGTTACTGCACATCTTATTATTCATGGGCAATGTGCTAAAAAGACCCAGGTGCGGAAACTGGCACATGTGGGTATTCATGCAGCTCATGTTCATGATGATGTGCATCAAAGGCAGACGCATGAGTTTCATGTTAATGAGATAATGGTGTGTAACATGAATAGATTGTATGTTATATGTACTGATGTATTTGTTTACTAACCAAGATTAGTATATTCATTCACTTACTAGGTTACTCTTAAGTAACTACACTAGAACACCATAGGATATTTGACGGGGCTGTATTAACACTATGCAAATATCCAGATGTAATGTATAAAAAAAAAAAAAATACTTGCTGTTTTGCATTACTTGTAGATCTCAATATCTGCAGAGTAATACTACTAAAAATAATAATATCATAAGCTAATATTCTTAATATAGTGATTTTTATTAAATGACCAGTTTGTCATTGATTACTCAAATATTATTATTGTGCCCCGGTAATTCTCCAACTCTCTTCTGTATGTCATTGTTAAAAAAAAAAATCCTTTATAAAATTTTAATTTAATTTTTTCTGGTCAAAGCTTTTTCTCGTCCCACAGGATATTAGTCTCTATCAGTGTGTATTGGTTTCCTTATTGCACAACATTAGTAAACTTCCTGCATTGTCTGTTATCTTAGGTTGAATGAACATTTTATAGACAGTTTTGGGATTGTTTGATCTCTGCTTTAAGGTTTCTTAAGAACATGCTACTAGTAGTACTAAAATATAAAGGAACATTTTTCTTAATCAAAGTAATTTGGTAATAGAACCACAAGGTTTAGACACTATGACCCTCATTCAATTGAGCCGTTAGGGAGATGTGGGCTCGCAAGTGGAGGTCGCAAGTTATTTTGCTATTCAATTGACTTCCGTTTGCAGGCTCTGATCGAGTTACGCGCTCCGAGCTGCGATTCATTGCGATTTGTATAATCACAAGTTAATGCCCTCCAAGCCTTTGATCTTTCACGGCCGCAAGAGTTGCAATTGGTAAAATCGTAAATCGCTATTCAATTGCTCCGATTCCCACTTGCTAACCACTCCATCAAGCCAGCAAATGGCAAATATCTAACCACAAGTTAATGGTACCAAGTAGGTCTCGCAAATTTATTAATGACAAATCGGAGCACTTTAAAAGCAAATAAAAAAACAATGCTGTACTTTTAAGGGTGAAAGTGATGTTAGGTCCCGAAAATCCAACCTCCATTTTTTCAAAGTCCTATGGGCTTGGAGGTTGAAGCCCATAGGATTTTGAAAATGGAGATTGGATTTCAAAGTCCTACGGCCTTCACTTATGAGTTATGGGCACGGTGGTTGGTCATGTCAATGATCTCTGTTTCCATTGGCATTTTGTGCATCAGGAGTTACGTGCTTGCTCCCGTCACATATTCAAGCTCACAAATGCTACGTCCGACTGCAATGGTTTCCGATTTTCGCAATCGGCCCCTAACTTGCAAACATGAGTCCTACATCAAGTAACTTATGATGCCTCAATTGAATGAGGCTCTATACCACCAGATATTTACTTTGAAATAGCATTTATATTCTAGGGAGGAGAAAGATCTCTTATCAGAAGTAGCCCAGTGGTTCCTAAAAGGGCCATGGAAATATCCAATGGATGATACTCTTAAAAACTTCCTTATCAGACCAGTGTAAAAACCTCAGATGTTTGGGAAGAATATAACAAATTAACATTAGCAGCCATTTTAGCTATTAACATGAAACATTTTTTAGAGAAAATCTTACATTTTAAGGTACTCATCTTGCATGACTAGAGCATTGCTAGTTTGGTGCATGACATGTTTATTTTATCAATCAGTGGCGGAGGAGCGAGGGGACAGGGAACTTTGTTCAATTATTGGACCTTTTAGAAAACATGATCAGAAGCAGACAGCCTGGAACAATAACTACAAGCCTGTTCCAGCGAAATACCTCTCTCATATGTATAACCTTTACCATAGTATCAGGGTTCCTTTTCCTTTTTTGTTCTTTTTTTTCTGCTGTTGTCTCAGGAGGTTTATTTCCGTGTACACTAGTGAACTTTCCATTAGGCATAATGGAAACACAGGCATTTTAATTCCCCATTATAAAATATGCTGATATACGTTTCCTTTGCATGTAATAAGAGTTGAGTATCAGAACATGGTTTCAGTTGATTCTGCTGCAGTAAAATTGCATATAAAATGAAATAAATTAAAGGCTGTATTACATATTTTTCGCTTTATAAAAACAGTTTGCCCATTATCAAAAGAATGTATATACAATGGCCCTCTTACAAGTGTTAATAGCCATTTTATCTAAAAGTCGCATACTAAGAAATGCAGGGAGAGCTGCTCTTTTCTATAATTGCTAAAGTATTTTTAAAATGTATAGACAGGTGCAAATTGATGTACCTCTGATAAGAGCGCAGTTACTGTAGCTGATCACCCAGCTAGAGCCTGTGTAATGAGAAGTGTTTGTGTCCCGAGGCACACTGTCAGACTCAAAGACTTTGCAAGGGAGTTACAGAGGGTTTTAATACAATAGGACAGGGAGATGGAAGAATAAGGGAAGGATAACTGCTCAGAATATTAAAAGCGGAAATAGTGTACCGGGTAAGGAGGAGGTCAACAAACGCGAGAGTGTAATAAGAATCAGAATAGAATGTCTTCTTTGAGATTTTACAATAAGGACATTAATTGGGGTGAGCCATAAATATGAGAGATAATGGGTATTTATATATATATGAAGAGTAAGGTAGCCGTGAATGTCCAGTAATCCAGTTGAGTATTGCAGTGAATAGTGATTTTCTTATTTATACATACTATAGTATAACATTTTATTTAGCCCTGTTTTCTCACTTTCATGTAAATATTTGGAATACTTTTTAGTACATATATATATATATATATAGTTAGATAAACAGAGTGTTGCAGTGAATAGTGATACTTGATAAAGTTGACTTGATAAAGAGAGGCATTATATCTTGAAAGCTCGTCACTTTATTATGAATAGTTTGTCCAATAAAAAAGGTATCACTATTCACTGCAATAGTCTGATTATGCAACTATATATATATATATATATATATATATACTAAAAGCATTCCAAATATTTACAAAAAAGTGAGAAAACAGGGCTATATAAAATGTTATACTATAGTATGTATAAATAAGAAAAAAAAATAGGAGAAATTTAATATGGTTCAAGTTCAAGATGGAGTAAAGAGCTAGGTTCCCAAACAGATTCATTCAAGTAGTCCAGGTAATTTTAAGAAAATCAATATATAATGCATAAAGCAAATATGTAAGCAGTAGGTATGAGGGCTATAGGTGATAGACTTCCATTAAAGACCTCTTAAAGTAGGGGTGAGTCTGACAGAGCGATGTAGACCGTTTCAAAATGTAGGAGCTCTATGGGAGAAGTTTTGTAAGCAGGCCTGAAAGGAGATAATTAGATAGGATGTGGGTATACTTGGCGATGAGAACAGAAATGGAGGAGGATGCAGGCACATTTTTTTGTATGTGAGAGTCAATAATTTTAATTTTATTCTGTAAGGTATGGGGACCCAATGTCAAGATGCAGTGGAAGATAAGTGGGGAGTATGGGGGATGAGTCTTGCAGAGACATTCATGATGGATTGTAGAGAGAATAGTTTAGTGTATAGATGTTCTTTAAGTGAAATTGTCAGGATTCAGCAAGAGACTGAATGTGTGCCTTGAAGGAGAATGTAGAGTCCAATATTACTCAAGGGCAAGCAGGTCTGAGGTCTCGGGGTGATGACTGAGTTCTCAATAATGAGGAAGATGTTGGGTGTGAGGATTGTGGCAGAGGGAGGAGTAGGAGCTTTGTTAATTAGAGAACATTCATTTAGGCAAGTTTTGACTCAGCCTAATAGAGTATATCCAGGGAACAGTTTGGTTTGATTTCCTGTAATATTGATTTATTGGATCTAATTGCAGGAACTCTAAGCAGTTTTCTCCAACACCACAACAATTCTATGGCGCTCAGCCTTCTTTATGGTCCAACTCTCATATCTGACTGTTACTACTGGGAATACCATAGTTTTAACTACGCAGACCTATCTTGATTATGATATATCTTTAGAATTTAAGAGCTTATCCAGACTTGCTATAGCTTTCCTTCCCAGAAGCAAACACCTTTTAATTTCATGGCTGCAGTTACCATTAGAAGAGATTGTAGAGGAGTCATTAGAAGAAATAACTTTAGAGGCCAAGGAAGTTTTGAGATTGGGCGGCAGTCAGGGGGAGACAAGGGGTCAATAGATGGTTTCTTTAAAATTGGAGTATTTTGCACAAGTTTAAATGATGATGGAAATTTGCTGTTTTTTAGGGAGGTGATGAAAATGGGTGTTAGGAAGTGTGGTGGCTGAGAGGGGAGGAAAAATTGTGTTGGGATGAGACCAAGAGAATAAGAGTGAGGTGGGAGGATGATAGAATTGCAGTGTCCTTATTACTTGTGTACACAGCAAGGAGACAATCAAAGCTGAATGTGAAATATAACTTACATTAGGTTACAGTACATACATGAATCAGAACAGAAAGAGATCAGACAAATAACACTTTATATATACATTTTGCATTGCTTATTATGTACTTAAATAATACTATTAACTTAAATCCTATCAATTGTCAATGCAATGATTGGTTATTATTACAAACTAGTAAATTGCCTGTCAAAAATGACAGTATAATTTTTTATTTTTCTCTCCCTCCCCCCTCTCCCTCCTCTGTGTCTCTCCCCCTTCCCTCCTCTGTGTCTCTCCCCCCTTCCCTCCCCTGTGTATCTCCCCATTCCCTCCCCTGTGTCTCTTTCTCCCTCTCCCCTCCCCTGTGTCTCTTTCTCCCTCTCCCCTCCCCTGTGTCTCTTTCCCCCTTCCCTCTTCTGTGTCTCTTGCCCCCTCTCCCCTGTGTCTCTTCCCCACCCTCTCCTGTGTCTATTCCCCTCCCCTGTGTCTCTCCCCCTCTCCCCTCCCCTGTGTCTCTTCCCCCCTGTGTCTTTCCCCTCCTCCTGTGCTCTGTGTCTCTCCCCCCTCTCCCAACCCCTGTGTCTCTTCCCCCTCCCCTGTGTCTCTTTCCCGTGTCTCTTTGCCCCTCTCCCCTGTGTCTCTTCTCCACCTCTCCCCTCCCCTGTGTCTCTTCCTCCATTTCTCTCCCCCCCCTGTGTCTCTTCCCCCACCTCACCCCTCCCCTGTGTCTCTTCCGACCACCTCCCCTGTGTCTTCCTCCCTCTCCCCCTCTACCCTGTGTCTTCCTCCTCATCTGCAGCTTGAGCTGCGCATGCGCGGCTCTGCAGCGCATTGCGTGCACACTATGTGCGCACGCTGGTGGCCGCTGCAGCAGCCGCAAGCTGCACATGCGCATGTACAACGTGTGCACGCTCGCAGCGTCCATACAGAGCTGCGCATGAGCGCAGCTCTGTACGGAGTTAGGATGTACCAGTTAGGAAGTCCCATGGAGCGTTACACACTTACCAGAATTATTATAGTTGATTCTGAGTGTAAGCATGATAATTGAGCTTGATAGTTGAGTATTATAAGATTACATGAAAAATCCTCTCTCTCGCTTAATGACTTTATCTCACACGATTAATGATTTCTCACAATGGGGAAACAATAAAACACAAGGGCACAGGGATCATGACAGCATGCCCAATTGAATAAACATAGACTTTTAACTATTAAAGTCTTCTGAATGTTTGGATGAATACCAACTGGACATGCTTTTGAAACATATTAACTCACACTGTAAGATGGTGAACCATGTGATATAAGGACATGTGCTTTATTTTTCAAAATACCCAACTCCATTATCACCCACTTCCACCCATAACAACCAATTGCCATTTATTTCTATGTGTACTATTCATTCTTGCAGTAACTGGGACCTTTTCTGTGTCACTTTAAGATGAGACGACTAATCCTTGCATGGAATTTAAACCTAAGGCATCACAGTAATATGCTCTAATACTTATCTCTCAGTAGTGAATAGTTAACAATGAAAAAAAAAATCATGAAATATGTTTCCACTCCCTTCATTAGCAAATTATAGAATTTTATGTGGCTTGTTGTGTCGTAGTCTTATTCATTTTTTTTTTTCATTTCATATACCTATTCACCCACCAGTTTGATTGCCATGGCTGCAGCCGTGGGTGAATAATTGCCTGTCTTCACAGGAGCATGTTCTGGAGCTAAAGTCGAGTGCTTTCTTCCTGATGTATGCCTCATTTGGATTCAGCCGACAGCCTTGGGGCTGTATTATTCATGCCTTGACAGATAGCACTCACTAAAAGCATTGGAACAGGGCCAGGTACTGGCAGAGAGATAGTGAAGCATTGCAACTTGCAACCGAGAAGTCTGTGTATAATACAAAAAAAAAAAAAACGGAGAATTCCTCATATTTTCCTCTTGCAGGTTTCACTTTGATGGAATATTCATTTGCATCAAAATAAAACATCCTAAAAATAAATGCGTTTTTTTTTCCCGTAGTCCACGCTTGGAAATTGAACACAATTTTCCACATCTAATTGCAAAGCTGATTTTAATTAGTGCGGCACTGCATGTGAAAAATGAAGATTCACTTGGATGAGTGTAACACATTGCAGTGTCTGCTGAATGCTCTAATTAATGTATGGCTCCTGTACAACCGGGTGCACTGTGGGATATTCATAAAATATTCTATACACACTGTCAGTCTCTCTGTATTTTAGTTCACAATGCATTGGAAAATGAATAAATTTCTCTGTGTTTGTCTATGTGATAATGGTTCTCTGTGCATAATCTTTTTTAATACCATTGGTTTTAACACTTATTTAGAAATCATAATGCTGCCAACGCAATGAGGGTCATTGGCTATAGAGTTGCAGGTTTTAATGATTTAATTTTAATGAAAGAAACATTTTCCTATATTTTATCTGATAAACTATTGAGCAACTCCTTTGTTATTTTATTATAAAAGAAATGGACAAAAAAAAATTCTTAACTGAAATTTTCTGATTCTTTTATTAATTGATTATAGGTTTATTAATATTCTTAATACTCTAAAAATATATATTCTTGAGGTACCTCTGTAGTTCTAGATTTTCTATTTTGCAATTAAAGGAGCATGCATTATAAATGACATGTTTTGCTTAAAACTAATTATATTGTTTCCGGTGTTTCTTATAACTTTGTATAACTAGTGATTTGGTACAGTATTACCCAATACCACCATAAACCCCTTATCTATTTTGTGTATACAGAAGAATTCGGATAACGCCCAGCAAATACAATATAGGGTTTTTTAATAAACATTTCTTACTTGTTACATTTCTTACATAATGTGAGAAGGGCTGTTTTACCCCATTGGAAATAGAACATAGTAAATCAGGAGATAAAGTGAGATGTACTTGAGTTGCTTAGTACATTCCCACCATTGTGTCAGTAAAACAGATTCACACAGCTCGATCCTATAAAATAGATTTAATACATAGTAGAGCTGACAGATATCTTATCATTTTTAACTCTACATGTTAGTCACTAAAGTTCCACAATGCATTGCAGTTGTTTAAAAAAGCAGAACAATCATTAGGTGGTCCCCCAAGACAGTCAGTG
The DNA here is from genome assembly GCA_027410445.1 of Discoglossus pictus. Lineage (NCBI taxonomy): Eukaryota > Metazoa > Chordata > Amphibia > Anura > Alytidae > Discoglossus > Discoglossus pictus. Next base: position 391,262,055 of record CM050165.1, on the reverse strand, counting down.
ATATCCGGGTGGCCCACTAAGACACCCATCAACATAACAGTATTGAGTTAATCTTTCATTGATCTAGTGGTTTATGTTTGAATCTCTGGTATATTTGGTTGAGGATTTAAATGAACAAAATGTTGATCACTTGATTTTCTTAATAAATCTCAAAATGGCTGAAAGTAATGTTTTGCGCCAAGCTTTCTGGTTATTGTACAATACTTATTGACGTACACTCAAGTATTTTTTTAGCGAGAGTTCTTTTCTTACAAAATATATACTTTAAGTGGCATTCATAAAAGTAGCAATATATTTTAATTTGACTAATTTAATTTATATTCAATTAATCAAATTATTATATTCAATGTTAAATTTACATTTAAACACCAGCTTCTCAGTCTCCTGACAAACGTATTGTCTCCACTTCCTATGAGGTTATCAAGGAGGGTATGAGCAGCTCTGGCTGGCTGGCAATGATCAGACACAAGCACAGGGTGTTTTTCACTGGGTGGACATTTGCTGTGTTAGAGTGGTTTCCCTCGGCAACAATATTTTATTTATAGCATAGTGTAGAATAGTATATTATAGTATAGGAAATTCATATTTATTCTAACTCATTTATAGAATTATGTCTGAAAAATGTAGGAAAAACATAATGCGGAATATTTATCAAACAGATATAAAAGCGTAAGCAGGGATACCCTTAAACTCTTTTTGGATATGGGGATATTGAAGTCCAACTATTCATACCTACTTTTACAAATGTAAAACTGCCACAAAAATATTGTAGACATAATTGCTAATAAAACAGCTGGAATGTATAGCGAGCCCTCCATTGGCAGGAACCAGGTACTGGGGAGTGATGCGAGGTTGGGGGGCCTCGCTATGAGTCTCTCTGGCGCTCATCGCAAGTCCTCCACTTGCAGGAACCAGGTACTACTGCGCCGCTGGCTGCAATGAGCGCCTTTGGTGCTCATTGCAGCCTAAGTACTGGCCCGCTGGCTTGCAGTTCGACTGTGCTGTTGGCGAGCCTCGCTTCGCTAGGGACACAACTGCATGACCAACATCGCAAGATCCACAACTATATATGTGATAAATATATATATATATATATACTGTATATGTATATCTTCAAAGAGTAACATTCCATCACACAAGGGATACAAAACTTCTTCACTGCATTTTGTATCCTCACAGTCTGGATATTTGTGCATTTGACTGCATATAATAGTGCATTACCAATAAAACCTCTTTGTTCATTAATACATCTTGTGGATTCTCGCTCTAGCTGTAAATGATTTCAAATGGCCATAGAAAATAACAAGAGAACATATTAGACTTCTCCATTTTATTGATTGAAACCTTAATTATCCTCCAATCTACTGGCTTCCATTCCATTACCTAACCTTACTTGTCTAACCTTTATTGCTAATGTATGTGTAAAGTACCTGACCTGACTAAAAGCAGGTAAGCTATGGCTGGCTTTCTTTCAAATGTATCTGCAATTGCATCTTTATATGTACTGTAGTAATATTTTAAAAGCCGTATTATTTCAGAAACATGTGCGACATCCCTGCATGGTTTTTATTTTTGGTTTATTCAGATCTGACACTTTTCTGTGTGAGGATAAGAGGCAGTCACACATCTAATGTAAATGCACAGCCACCTGCTGTGATTTGAAATGTTGAGCTGTGCTGCTGAAATATGTGAGGTCGCAGACAGTAATAATTGGTTATATTATTAGAACATTCCCATTTTGCATGTGCTGTGGATATCAGTCTTGCCCAATAAGGAATTGCTGTTCGTGTTTCAGAAAATCCTTGGGTAGAAAGCATGTGCTCACTTGTCTAGTGCTCTGACTGTGACAGGGCCAATTAGCTCCCAAGAGGATCCCTCGTTCTGCAGACAATGCATCCTAGACGTGTAGCCCCAATAAATACCAACTAGCTTGTCCTGTTTCATTGGTGTTGCACGGTTGAATGAGCTTGCTGCAAACTAAAAAGGATGAAAAGTCAATGTCCAAAAAAAAAAAAAGAATCATTATAGAGGTAGGTTTTCTTTAATAAAGCAATGATTAAATAAATAGAGTACATGGTATGAGAGGAAAGAAAATTAACCTTAGTTAGAAAAATATATAGAACTGCCGCTTATTTAATTTTATTTTGCTTTTTTTTTTCAAATGTAATGCTTAAAAACCTCTTCATTTGGGAAATGCCATATTGTTATCTTTATGTTAATTACTAGTAACTTGCCCATAATAATTGACGGTATTATATGTTATATTCAAGTCTGTTCTGTCTCTCTCTGTGCTGTCTCTCTCTGAGCGTCCTCTCCCTCTCTCTGTGCACCCATACACTCTCTGTACACCGGCGGTCTCTCTCTCTGCGCTTTCTCTCTCTCTCTCTCTGTGGGCCCTCTCTTTCACTGGGCGCCTTCTCTCTCACTGTGTGCCCTTTCTTTGTTTGTGAGCTCTCTCTCTCTGCAATCTGTCTCTCTCTGTGCCTCCCTGTCTCTATCTGTGACCTCTCTCTCTGCGCTCTGTGTGCTCTCTGTCTCTCTCCCTCTTCTCTCTCTCTTGTATATATGGAAACACATTTTCATATAATAAGTGTCTAAAAAAGTTCACGAGCATGACAAATATTACCCTTCTTCATAAAGTTGAGTATATTATTATTATTATTATTATAATTTATTTGTAACGCGCCAACATATTCTGTAGCACTATATATAAGTTGTGATCAAGGCAAAACAATATTAACACATTACAAAGATGGAGGGCCCTGTCCTTGAGCTTAGAATCCGGTGTCCATAGAGCTTTCCCCAAAGCACCATGCAAGATTGAAAATCCACAGACTTACAATCTAAAGATTTTGGGTGTGGTACAGGAGGGTGAGAAATACAGTGTGCATGTTAAGGAGGCAGGTTATAGGCTTCTTTAAACAAGTGTGTTTTAGTGAGGTTTTGAAGGATTTGAAGCAGGAGGATAGTCTAGTGGAGCGAGGCAAGGAGTTCCAGAGAATAGGGGCAACGTAAGAAAAGTCCTGAAGGCGGGAGTGAGAGAAGGTGATGAGAGAGGAGGAAAGAAGAAGGTCATTAGCAGAACAAAGAGGGTGGGAGGTAAGAGCAGAGATTGAAGAAGGGGCAGTGTTGTTGAGGGCTTTGTAAGTTAGGATCATGTTTTAAAATTCTATTCTGGAGGCTACGGGAAGCCAGTGGAGTGCCTGACAGAGAGGTGCTGCAGACATGGAGTGTTTATTATAGTAGATGAGGCTAGCAGGGGCATTCAATATGGATTGAAGGGGTATAGTATAGATGGGTGGTGGGTAGGCCAGAAGTGAGTTGCAGTAGTCAAGGCGGGATTTAATGAGGGAATGTATTAGAATCTTAGTTGTGTCTTGTGTAAGGTAGTGACGTATTAATATACACATTTATTAGGTATTAAGAAGTTTAATTAATTATGTAGATTAACTTCCCAACAATATTTACAGAAAAATAAATATTTTCCTTAATTTTACATTTGAAATCTTAGCTGTATTTTATGCCCTGGTGCACCTTAAAGGCTGCCAAATAAGGTAATAGAATATAACTTTCCATAACTGAGATGTTATTAACACATTGATGAAAATCATATTTTCATATAGAATATCATGCTTTTGTTACATATGATTTATTAGTCTTCTGTCTAGTATAAAATATAGAGAATTAGTTAGCTCTTTGAGAAGAACACAATATTTTCTCTTTTGTTGCCTTTCACCAAGTTCTCTGCTTGGTTTTTACTCTCTACTCTTTATGGCTTCCTCCGCTCATTTTTTCCCCAAGTCATCCCTAGCTCTCTTCCTTATTTACGCTAGCATTCACTCCCACCCCTCACCCTTTCTACCTACTGTGTCCCTCTAATTCCTTTCTTTCAATTGTTCCAAATTATTTCATTCCTCTTACTTGATCTACCATCTTTTTCTCATCATTTCCATTTACTTTACCAGGCATATCAATCTGTCATCTGGGGTATTCATGTGGCTCACACACAACCAAACAGAGCCCTATGGATGTTTTTTTAAGGACCACTGAGATCAATTTTTGTTCCGTACAGAATTTCTAATAACAAAAATGTAAAGTAAAATGGCTGCATTCTATGATCTAACTATACCACAATAAAATAAAGTAAAATAATAAGCACAACCTTTGCATTTTTACTTTTACATGCAATTATTCTTTACTGCAAACTTCAATTTTCTTTCGTAAGACTGTTTCCTGCAACTTATGTCTAAAGTCAGTGTGTCCTTGTATACTAATGAGCATTGCATACTAATGAGCATTGCATACTAATGAGCATTCCATTACACCAAATGAATTGACTGGTAGTTGCATATACAGTACAGGTACAAGTCTCCTCTTACCTATAGACACTGCAAACAAAAATAATATATTCTATAGCAGCATACATTGCATATAAATGTAATAAACTGGAGGATGATTTTGTTTTTGTTTTTTTAAATATGTCAAAAAAATTGAGTTTAGCTCTTCAAAATAGACTATTATAAAAAAAAAATGACCACAGTAGACCTTTAATTGTTATATAAAACAGTTTCTGTCATATTTTATCCATATATATAATTTAAATGTGTCTGAGTGGTATCAAAGTTTATTAATCATAATCACATACTGGTTTTAAGTATAGGATTATGAATACAGCCATTAACATCATTTAGGTTTGACGTGCCTGCCCTTCATTTTATTGTCTAGTGAATGGAAAGTCCAGGTGCAACATAGCATAGGGGCCCCTTGCAAGTTCCTTCTGCAAATCAGGTGACTTTAGGGACCAATGAAAAGAAAAAAATATATGCACGTTGTCATATCAACCTTCTATACAAATAATTATCTGTTCTTCTATCCTAATAAAGGAGCCCAGGGCTGTGCATTTGTTTTTTTGCATTTTATTTTTTTCTTCTATAGTGTAGGGATGGATGCTTAGAGTGGTGGGTGCTGTGTGTAGAGATATTATATATATTTCTGAAGTCTAGTGTAGTATTAGTGCCCCCTCACCCTAGCCCCATGCGACTAGTGGAGATGTGCTGTAGGCAGAGGAGCTTCACACAGGCAGGAGGTAAGGGAAAAGGTGCTATTTTGGAAGACTTAAGAATGGGATCTGTTATGGGAAGGGGTCTTGGGGAGGGGCACTAAGTAAACTAGTACAGGGAGACCAACATCAAAAAAAAATTTAACCCCCCATTTTTTGCACCAGAACCCTCCATTCTCTAGCTCTGCCGCTGGAGCTCCACCACTGCTTTATCTTCCACCATCACTTCTGGACTCTTTTCCTTTTTTACCCAATACCATCCTTCTCACGCCCCTTTGAAAAGATCCTTAACACTTGCCTAAGCAAAATAGCTTGGTTCCAATAGTACATCCTGCAAAAAAAACAAAGTAAATTAAATCCAAGCATCATTTTATTCACAGAGTATTTAGAATAGCAGGGAATACCTAGCTAGACTAATCAATTAAGGGGTTATCAATTATTCCGACAGTAAGTACTTTTATGCATCATTAAAGCAGGGATTCTTATTGACGGGGCTGTAGTATCTTAATAATTATTAGAACTGTACAGTGTAGCCAGTCACTTCACAAAATTATGTTTTAATCTGATTATTAAAGGCAGCGCCAGCAAATAACATCAATCCTATTAAAAAGGAATGGTCTGCTAAATATGTATTATTGTTTTATTGCAGATGACTATATGCAGATAGAGGGCTAGGTTCATTAATTATGATAGCAAATTGAATTTGTCTGTTACACAATATGATTTCGGGCAAAGTGATGCTTTAATCGCTATACAGTAAGGCTATATTTAGATGCTACATATGAGGCTACAGGCTGGAACAAATGGTGGGATTGCAGTCAGCAGCCTGTCCTTATGTGAACTGCACTGAGGCTGCAGTATACATTCTTAAAACCAGGTTTCATACAGAGCATATAAAATCCCTTCTGAGGACATTCACTACTGATGTATCATGTAGGTGATATTGAAAAGGAAAAATAATCTCTACAGGGAGAGCAAGCCGAGACGCAATGCATCTCCTTCCGACTTCAGGATCTCTCCTGACTGCAGACTAGGGCTGACTACATTTTTCAACCTCTGATAAAATCAATCACATATGAAATCTGTCAATGTAAATAAGCCACAATTATTATCAGACTGATGCAGTCAGCATGTGTTTGGAATTTATCTGAAATATGACATCATTAAATAAATACATTAAAACATGTATGTGATTATATACAATATACAAGTACATTAAAAAATACAAATTCCCATTTTATATATTTGCATATTGAAGCCTGCATTAATAAAGGTGCTTAAAAAATGTAATTTGGATATAATTAGGTATTCAGTGAAAGTGCAAAGTTGCATAGTAATTGGACATAATAAAATTAATTGCATATGTATTTATACATATAGTAGCATATAAAATAAAATAAAATTGTATATTTTTTTATTGAGATGTAGTTACATCAAAGAATGCACCATTGAACTTTAGTAATCCACACACTACATTTTTAAAGAAGCAGTGGTAGTATAACTAGGTGAATTGCTTAACTCACTATGAGCATGGGCTTGCCCTGTGACACCCAGATGAATGATAAGACATACCAGTAGTAGAGGCAGGGTGTCCGACATAATGATTTATGTACATAGATGAGGTATGATGGAAGTTCAAAATGAATGTAAGGTCTTCTATAAGAACCTTTATTTGACTAGATGCCGTTACCTGTATCCTGATCCTGTAGTGTCAAGAAGTTTGGCAACATTATTTAGCTGTCAGCATAATTCTGTTTATAAATGTGAATTATTATCATGGCCGGATTACCCAATAGGCCAACTATTCAGCCGCCCAGGGGCGCTTCTCTATGAGGGGCGCCACTTCTTTAAAAAAATGATTCCTGGCTTAAAAAAAAAAGAAATGTAGCAGTTCATAGACTGACTAGTAGGGACTAACCACCTAGCACAAGACAGTAACAACAGGAAAGGGAACTTACACGTACAGAAGAAGCAAAAATGGGTCCGTGGAGGGGCTGCTCCACTTCACTGCCTAAATCTCCATATGTAAATCAAATTTTAATGTTTTATCTGACCACTAGATACAAGCAAATAATCTTCATAAAAAATTATCTATGGTTGATCTTTGTCAATATTTCTCATAGAGGAAAAAGAAAATATATATAAATAGTGGGTCCTCCAAGGGGATTTTTATTTTCCACAGGGAGCTCTGCTATAGTTTGATAGGGATCATTGTAATATTGATCTATCTATATTCTGATTAAGTAAAGTCTCCATATTATATCTTCAATAGCATGAATCATACGCAGTCATTTTATACTAATGACAAATAGGTTTTAAATAATGTAAATAAGAGTTGAGTTTTATTACGTTGCTATTTGCATGCATATCTTGCAATATTGATATCCTCCTTTCTCAGGGCCTCATTCTATTAACGCCCGTAGGAGATGCGGGGCTGCAAGGACCGGCCGCAAGCTATTTGCCTATTCTATTCCCCTCAGGCTGGGGGTTCCGGCAGGCTTGCGGCCGGCGCCTTGCTATCCCTTGCAGCCGCTTGCGCCGGAGGAAAGCCTTTGATCTAAAACGGCCGCAAGAGTTTCGGCCGCAAGAAAAGCCCGGTTGCTTTTCTATTGCTCCGGGAACCCTCTCTGCAAGGCTAAAAGCGAGCCGCAGCTTACTTGCAGGAAAAAGGTCCCGCTAGCACCAATTAAGCACATTATAAAGCCAAAATAAAGCCATCCTGCACTTTGAGGAGACTATAAAGTGATTGTAGGTGTTAGCAAAAATAGCACAACATTCCCCTACACTCAAATCCGTAAATACATTTATTTTTTATATATGTCAAATATCCATGTAAAAAGTCCAGAGGGCTTGGATCACCTCAGACCCGCCCACGCTGCGGCCGGAAAATAAACAGTTAATGTAAACTCGGGTTTGGGCTGATGTGCAAGCTTGAGAGTGGGTTACTATTAATCCTCATGTCCCCCAATATGATCCCTAGCATTTACAGAGCTGTACAGTGCAGGCTTGAATTTATTTTTGACTTTAAAGATTTCTGAGCTTACGGCCGGTTGCAAGATATGCGGCCGGCCGTAAGAGGAGATTCTTGCGGGGCCGTTTAATAGAATTGCGAGGTAACAGAACCCCCGCAAGGAATCGCAGCCTTGCGGCCATTTTACGGCCGATAATAGAATGAGGCCCTCAGGCTTTAGATACTGGGGGCCGGATTCAATTGCCCAATTCATAAATGTATACACTTCATATCACTCTTAATATTGCTACATATTCAGCAAATATTACTTCTTGGCACTAATGAATTCTTAAGTCAATAGAATGCATATAAACATTTATTTAAAAAAAACACCCGAAACCAAATGTATGAGTTCAAGGCATTTGCAAGTAGCTAATTGAATATGGCCATGGGTGTTTGTGGAGTACTTTGAATTGACTCTGAGCACTTTATTTTACTCTTACTAGTACTATGTGAAGGATAGTTACTTTTCATTTCTGACAATTCACATTTGTAAACAGATTTGTGCAGACAGCTAAATAATTTGGCCAGATTCCTTGTATATATTAATTAATGAAAATATACTTATACTGCTATATATTGCAGTGAGACTCCAGCTCAATCTAAGACCAAGACCAAGACTCAATCTAAATATATTCATTGGTTACATTCAGTTTGGGCTTAAATCATAACTTACATAAGTATAAAATGTACCCAATGCTTTAAATATGATTCAAGTGCTTTTATATGCACTCTTCAGTGATAACCGACCTGATTATTATGTTAATTATTTAGAGATACCCCTCTGTCAGTGACTAGTTTGGTGCATGATACACAGGACCGATAAGCAGAATCCAGAATATGTGCCAATAGGCAGTCTTCTGTAGTTCTGTTTTCAGCAGCCTGTCAGGAGACTCTCTGGCCTCCATTGTGCATCATACTTCAAGTAAAGTAGTGTGTCATTTTCATTAGGTCCCTGCTGTGACGTATGTTTAATCATACAGAGAGTTGTGCGTATAACCTACGCCAAGAACACGGCCTTTGGCAAAGGAATTCTAGGATACGCATCCAAAGTGTTTTAGGTACATGCAATGGGTAGACCAAATCTTACTGGCTGTCAGAATCTTTGTTTGTTTCTGCCTAAAGTCAACTGACATTGGTAATTAATTCTGATATGTTTGAGATTGTTCTAGAATCTGCATGGAATAAAATAGAAAGGATATCCATACAGGTGGATTAAAACTTACTCTCCTTTGTTTTACTTGTTTTACTTACTAGTTTAAAGAACCACAAAAGTCTCCATAACTGCATATAATATGTGTGTTAATAAATATATTAGTCAATTAAAAAAGTGGAAGGCTTTAGATTAGAATCAATTAAAAAAAAATTAGTCTCTACAGTTGATTCTAATTAATATTTATTACATCCCGTGCAGAGGCAAAAAATTGAGATTAATTCAGGATCAATTTTAAAAAGGAAAATACTTTCCACCATGCTTTTCCACACTCTTTATAAAGGTGCAGAGCTCATATAGTGACTTTTGCATTACTTTAAGTAAACAACATCTTATCTCATTTCCAATTAAGTCAATGGAGATTTTCAACTGACATGTAATGAAAAATCTAACTTCATGGAAGATCAGAAAATAGAATGGCCAAATAGAGAACTGGAAAAGGAGAAGATATGGGAAGAACGTATAGTCGATATAGACAGATAAGCCTGAATCCGTAAAAACACACCAGACCAGAACTAACTAATGCTGACAACACATGTGTTTGAGTTCTCCCAGTGAAGAGGAACTTGCCTAAGGCCAAACTGTACAGAGCTAAGTTTTTATAGTGTATTTATGAAAATCAATTAAAGTAAAATGGTTATAAATTAGATACACTTTAGCCTATGCTCAAGAAGCTACGTGGTTTTAGGAGAGAAACTACTACACAAAATAACTACTTGTCTTGTGTGGTCACATGTAATACCTTCATGTGTCCCTACATAATACCTTATATTAATATTGTGAAACACTTACAGCTGATTTTAGGTTGGTGTTAGTGGAAGTTTAATGTCCCAGTGGGTATCAAAGGGGAAACATGTTTTATCATATCAATTTCAAGAAAAGTCAAAACAGAAGCTGACTGGCAGTTTCCCCGTGGCGTGATCATTTATGCGTAAGTGTGATCCAATTCAAGTATAAAATAATGGACATGGCCAATAGATTGCTGAGCAGTAGGAAGCCTTTACTTGTACAAAATTATCAGTAAGCCCTTGAGGCAGTAGATTCGATGACCAACAAAGGCCCATCTGGTAGGCTCCTAAAACATAGATATGATTCAGGTAATACCTATGGAGCAAGGGGGAAAAATATAGTATTTGGTGGGGATCAAGAATTGTAATTTCATCCCCAGGTCAAAGAAAGGTGTCAATGAATAATTTTCTGTAGCATTGTGGCAACAAAAGGTAATGTAGGTGACAGAAGAGTTCAGTGAGGTCTGATTTTTCTGATTTTTTTTACTCTTGACAACCTGATATAGCCATTAAATGATAGTTTAAATATTATAGTATGTATTTTTACATTAGAAGACAAAATAAATCACAAAAAATAGTTTCAACAAATATTTACCACTTTATTAATAGAAACATTATCACTATTATTCATTTGAAAATAATTATAATTATCGGTAACCCTCTCATATACAGTAGACCTTGTTAATGGTTATTGCAATATTTTACCTCCATGTGCAATTATTTAATAAACGTATTACCGCCACTGCTTGAAAACTATTAAATATCTTTCATTTAAAGATATGTTTTTTTTTAAGTCCGAAATTATTAATTGGCAATTTAAAATGAAGGATTTTAAGCAACACCTTTTTAACTTTTTCCCGTACCATAAGTTCTAGTTCTGAGAGCCACCAAAAAGAACCACTGACAAATTTATAATATACACTTCTAAAGATCTTGACTTATCAACGTGCAAAATGGTTTTACTTTCCAATCGTAAGTAACGCTTCCCTTTGATCTTCTGTTCCCCAACATTGTGTTAGCTTTTGAACAGAACCGGATGGTGAATGTTTCTTCATCCAAGGTTCCTCCCAGATGAAAATTTGGAAAAAGAGCTAATATGCCTCATAGTAAAGAAAACGAAATGTAGCAGTTACATTCAATTTAATACTATTTTTTACTTACTTTCTAAAACAATTTTGCCCATTCAAGTCAAGTTTCATAAAGGCTACTTAAAATAAGAAACTTCGCTGACATTTTGGTGCTAAGGATATTTACAGATGTAATAACTGGTTGGCAAGTTGTATGGTATGCACACCTGTGCTTAGGCAGCAGTGTTTCCAAATGGTTTTATTGGTTCCCAACACTATCCTCAAGACCCACCTGACAGGCCCTGATTGAGGTTTATCACTGTGCGTATATAGATGGGGCAATAATAGGCCCCACATAGTGTTAAACCTAAATCATGTTGTGGGTTATAAGGAGAGGGTTTGGAACCGTTGACCTAATCCTTGTAATTGATTATCAAAAATCAAAGAAATTATTCCTTACTTCTAAATAACCCACTACCATTTTTTGTTTGTGTGCATATAGTGTTTCCTTCGTTTTGTAGGTGAACTCACAACAATAAAATGTTGCTCATGTGATGAAATCTAAAACATGCATTTTTGGCATTTTTGAAAATGTGTTTATTGAGATATTTAAATGTTATGTTTGTAAATGTGTAATAAAACATAAATAATATACTGTAACTGTTCTGTTTGATTTATTCTTCTCTTTATTTTTGTATTGAATTTAAAGTTAAATTTGCAATGCTATTAAGAAACCACAGGAGTCCCCCATTTATGGTATTTTCTTTTAAATAACTAGAAATGATAATAAGCAAAATATTTTTGGAAAGTAAAAAATAAATACAGACTTTAATTTATTAAGTAATATATCCATTTACATATTTACATAAGCAACCATTACCTTGTTTAAGTGGGTCGATTGATTTATAAACATGGAGGAGCCTTGTAGAATAGGCAGATTTACATAAGACCTACTCAAATCACTGGCATTTAGGTTTGCCATGTTTCAGCTGAAACAACAAAATGCTTGCCTGCATGAAATATATCATCCCGCTTAAAACAGGAACAAGAATGGGGGCTCCCACTTCAGCAACATTGTATACAACGGATATTAAATAAAAGGCTACATTTATTTTTTGCTTTCTAAAACCGTTTTGGCCATAATCAAGTGTTGTATTTCAGGATACAATTTTGTAAATATAGGACTGCAGTAGTAAGGATATTGAAAATATTTGAGTATATTAGTAATGATTTAAGTGTAATACATATATATATTATGGGGACAATATTGCACTTTTTGTTTTGTACATTTTTTGATTCTTTATTATCTTTTTTAGTGTTTATGGATGCCCTTTGGCTAAGAAAAGGAAAACACAAGACAATAAACCCCAAGAACCTGCCCCAAAACGGAAACCCTTCTGTACAAAAGCAGACAACTCTTCTGTAGATGAGTGTTATGAGACAGATGGGACGGAAGAAATGGATGAGAAAGAAGAAGAATACTCTGATGACAATGAAGACCAGGATGAAGAGGATGATGAAGAGGTAGATAGGGAGGATGAAGAGGAAATTGAGGAAGATGAAGAAGATGAGGACGATGAAGGAGAGGAAATAGAAGAAGACGAGGAAGAAGATGACGATGAGTATGAAGATGACGAAGAACAAGGTAATGATTAAGGTATTTGTGAAAGAAAACTAATTGCTGAGTTTATAGAAACTAGAACTAGAGTCAGATTGTTTTCATTATATTATTAGAGACCAGGAACGGGGCATATGATTTTATGCCCAAGTATGTCCATGTTATAGTTTTTAATATATTAACAACTCCGACTTAAATGGATTCTGTCAGCTCAAAATGTAGTTGTTTTCGATTTTTCTTATACCATATGAAAAACTGTCTGTACATTGTATTAGCCATTTTTTCCTAAAATGAATAATTCTTGAGAAGTTCAGTATTGTTTGTGATGGATTTTTTTACACAAAGGAGCAGCTCCTGCATACTAATTAACTTTTTTGATGTGTTAATTTGTACTACTGTCTGCTTGTTTGTCTCTGTGGTGTCCAAAACAATACCCCCAATGTTATCATACAGTTATATCCCGTCCCCCATTCTTATTAAGTACTCTAAGCCCCAAATGATGATATCAAGCCACACAATCATGTAAGGGAGCTGCAAATACAATAATAAGTATCTCAGGAATTACGTATTAAAGAAAAAATGGCTAATACAACATAAGAACAGTTTTGAATATTTTTAAGTTAAGAGTGTCCCTTAAATACTTATGTAAAATTGATAGTTTACATATGAATTACATATACATTTTGTTTTTATGATCAGTCTAGAGAGGGAGATGCTATATTATTTAGCAATAATGTTAATTCTATCACTCTACGTTTTATATTTATTTTACTCCTAATTAAACCAGATATTTAAATGGTTGTGTTAGGGCAATGTCTACTTTATAGGCACTGTGCTTTATTAAATATGTTGTTGGTACATCTTTGAAGGTATGGTACATATGTTCTGTACCATATCCTTAGTCTGTACAGGCTTGTGCACACTAGGCATCATGTAAACTGCAACATATCACAGATATCATGGTACTGATGGGTCTTATCTTGTCTAAAATAAAATCCACTGTCCATCTCCCACTGATAATTAATCCGTTAGGTGACCTCTGACAACGATGCAGGAATGACTTAATAGCAATTAGCAATTTAATGACATGCAGTATATACTATGGTGCTCATTGAACCACTTTAGCTGTGACCATGTGCTCTTGTTCCACCCCATATTCTGTGATAAAAGAGTTAAATGCAAATGGTATAAATCACAATGAATTTTTGATAGTGTTAGAATGCGTGACCCATATAATACCATTACAGTTATCTCTACAAAAAATCACACAAATTTCACCATTTAGTACATATGGTTCAAGGTACAACCTATTGCAATTACTACAGTTCTTATATTTTCTTATGGAGCATAATTACTAAGAAGAGCAATATCTCACCATACTTCCATCAATAGCCTTCATAGAATAACATATTAAAGGGGTTATTACACTGTGTCTATGTAATAATATGGACACATAAAGAGATGCATAATAGATGGATAGACCGATAGATAGATAGATTGATAGATAGATAGATAGATAGATAGATAGATAGATAGATAGATAGATAGATAGATAGGTAGATAGATAGATAGATAGATAGATAGATAGATAGATAGATAGATAGATAGATAGATAGATAGGTTTATAGATAGACAGATAGATAAATAGATAGATAGATAGATAGATAGATAGATAGATAGATACAGGCAGATAGATAGAAAGATATATAGATAGATAGATAGATAGATAGATAGATAGATAGATAGATAGATAGATAGATAGATAGATAGATACAGGCTGATAGATAAAAAGATAGATAGATAGATAGATAGATAGATAGATACAGGCAGATAGATAGAAAGATATATAGATAGATAGGTAGATAGATAGATAGATAGATAGATAGATAGATAGATACAGGCTGATAGATAAAAAGATAGATAGATAGATAGATAGATAGATAGATAGATAGATAGATAGATAGATAGATACAGGCAGATAGATAGAAAGATAGATAGATAGATAGATACAGGCAGATAGATAGAAAGATAGATAGATAGATAGATAGATAGATACAGGCAGATAGATAGAAAGATAGATAGATAGATAGATAGATAGATAGGTAGATAGATAGATAGATAGATAGATAGATAGATAGATAGAAAAAAGAAAGATAGATAGATTTTTTTTTAAATATGGTCAGTATTTCCAATTCATGTTTACTCAGTCACAGTTTGAAGAGAGACATAAATACATTACATTTTAATTTCTTAGAAAGAAACGCATTACAGTTTTGTGTTTAGGAAGAGAATCTGTACCAGTATCTTTACTTTAATATCCATTCAGGAAATCTCCCATACTAGTAATAGCACAGCTACAAATGACTTGCTAACTAATTGGGCCCTGTCTGGCCCTCTTCCTGTGTAATACAGCAGCAGATCGAGCTCTCGAGTTCATTTACAATGAAATGAAGTGTCAGGAAGGGAGACAACAAGCCTTTAGTTAATAACACTTAGTTGCTGAGCTCCTCTCTATACGCAGCGTTCCTTGCACCAATTACGTCTTTGTTTATTTTTATCACAGATTTATGCATTGATCTGGGCTGCTTGCTCCTGGCACATATTAATTAACTGACAGGTCGGATGGTCGTGATTTTCGTTCATAAGTTCTGAATTTGTGTTTCTTTTTTATAGACAAAGCTAAAGCAAAAATTCATTTAAAAAAAATATTATGATATACAGTTTATTTTGTAAAAAAAAATACAAAATGTACATTTTGACTCAGATAGAATAGGTACAACTTATTGAGTGCATTGGTAGAACCAATAAACAGATTAATTGCTGTCGCTCCAAGGTTAATTACCTGGAATTAAATCCATACAGATATAATGTAGGTTAGTGTTTTTGGGTGCAGGGGCCCATGTAGCAGTATTCCTAAACTGAAGAAGACCACTTTTGAGATCCTGACCATTTTCAATCAATGATATTCCAAACTATGAGTGCATGCTAACTATGGGACAGTTCTATAGTAACCTATTTACAGATGTGACTATTTACACTGAATAGTACTTATATATGTGTATGGCCCCATAAAAAAAAACAGGGCCATCTCCCAACTCCTAAAAACACAATGTAAATTATTAATTTGTATTTCAAGAAAGCTGACAAGAAAATTACAGGATCACTGAAGGACATTGACTATGTGCACATTTTTTATTTTTTATTTAATGTAAACAGAACTTTAATTTTGAACTGGGATGAACTGTTGAATTGGATAAGATCTCTATTCACTTATGAAAAATGACCGCCACTATGAATAGCGGCTTGGTGGCAAGTCCTGACACAGCGCTATACCGGCAGAATATTTTTAAGATATTGCTTGAAAATAAATACTTAACGGAAAATTTAACTTAAGAAGCCAGAGATTATCAGAACACAAGTTATGAATAAATTGCCAAAATAAGGGGATATAGTGTTCCCAATGTATTGATCCTTCATGATAATAAACCTATATGTATATATATGTACACACACACATACAAGTATGTACATCAATGCCAGATATTCATGGTATGACTCACTATTCATAAATATACCAATTTTAGTCCCCACAGTCAGTATTCCTCTCTATAGAGGGAGTTATGTATGTTAGGTTCAGGAGATAGTTTCTTATCTGAAATAGATGGGTAATGTCCTATGTGGATGTGGTGCACTTACTGTATGTCTGAAAGTGAAAATATGAGTAGTACTGTGTGTATATATGGCCATGGGAGTAGGGTTGGGAAATAAAATAAAAAATAAAAAATATATATATATATATATATAATTATATAGAACAATGAGAATCTGATGGTGGCCAGAATAAAAGTGTAATTGATAAGAGAGGGAGGTACAGGACACCAAGTATAACATCTTAACAATACAGAGGAACACTTACCGTACTTATCATACAACATCTTGTAGTTAACAAGATTGTTTTTCATATTTGTGCTTGACATTCATCTGTTCTATCTGTGACATGGACCACCATGCAAGTGGATATCCAAGAGTTTGTTCATGAGGACAAATATGAATGGATTTATTTATATATTTTATCTCCAATCAATACATTTGTGTTTATCTGCAATCGGATATAGTGTTGTGCTTCGCTCCCCTCTATACCCTCTTGCCCCTCAGAGTAGAGTCAGGCTAACTATCCAATATGGAAGTGTTTGCTATATTTAGATATCCTCTAAAATTGTTTTATGCTCATGGGTTACATAGCTGCTGGTGTTTTTGTTACAAACATTTGATGTTTTCCCCACAGCACAAGTTTAAGGCAGCATGTAACAGATGACAGTGGAAGTACATTTTATTTCTACCGAAAAGTATTATTTATTTTATATAGGGTCACAAATTAGGATATGTTATCAGTAGTTGTGCATTTATAAATTATTATTATTTATTTGTAAAGCACTAACATATTCTGCAACGCTATACATGGATTAAGTTCCACATTGCAAAGAATGCAGGGCCCTGTCTTTGAGCTTAGACTCCCAGTGACCACAAAGCCTGTAACTTTATTAATGGAGGTAGATATTTACTTTTGTTACTACCAGAACTAGATCCTGGGAGTAATAGGAGGAATCTTGGATTCACATAACATCTCTATTCAGATCTGCCATTATGAATAACCACTTGGCAAGGGAACAGTATAGAAAAGTTCCAATAGACTATGGGCCGTCATACAGCCGTATGTCTGCGGGCTTGAAATCTGCTGGAGTTACAGAGCGACTAAATTAGAAAGGCCCGCCAGGACATAACCGGAATCCAAATGCATAAACCATGCTTCGGCACGTAGCATTTCCAGGCGTGAACATGATAAATTATTCAAACCCGTAGTTATGGGTTTAGACCGAGCCAATAGTAAAAGAGACCGTCATCATTACGTCACTAAAACATGAAGGTTAAATTTCAATCACTTACAGTTTTGAAGTCTGAGTTGCAATCGGACTCACATTCGAGAAATAATGCAATATGAAAAGATCAATAAATAGAATATGCAAGTTATATTATATGTATTAACACATTGATTGCCAGGATCGATATAACACAGAAATGAAACAGGTTTGCGAGCTCGAGAATATTGTGCTGTTAATTTTAATACCTTTCATTGCTTTCCCTGTAATTTAAAATACAGTAGTATGTTTATATTTCTTTTACAGTGCTATAGACAGAAGTTTAACCCCCTTGCAAGTTATCTCTAGTACCCAAAGGATTTTTGGCTACATTTGCCATTTACAGGTGTAAAAACAGTTGCGGGCTTGAGCACTTGTAGTAATTTTATAATTTACGGGATTGAAAGATCAAAGGCTTAGCTGGGTCGGAGTTCAGATTTTGACAGCCCGTAGGGTTTTTCCGCCTGTAGCCCGCAGGACAATTTAATAGCTGTAAGTTTTGTGGGCTCCTTTACGGCCTTTTGGAACTTCAATTTGGGCAAATTTATAGGGCCCTAAGTCTAAAAGCAATTTGCTATAAAAGGAAGGAGGAAGCAGCCATTTAGATTTTCATACATAACTGTTTCTAATTTGTTATATACTGATGATACCTATATATTCATAGAAATGCTGCACCAGCGTTTCTAGGGTTTAAGCCACTTTGGACCCAGTTTAAAGGAAGGGTAGCTTGCTATGGAAACTAACCCATATGGATTTGCATCCTACTTCTGTTTGTAAGACCAGTTCAGCACCATGGAGAGGGCTTTCAATCCCCCAGATTATAAAACTCAGTTTGGAGTGAATTTGGATATCTTGTTAAATAGGTTGTGTTAATGAAATGTTATAGACCACTGCCACAATGCAATAAGGTAATCATTTCCATAAGATTTCTTTGGTGTTAGTGAGTTAAAACAAAGTGGATGCAAGTGAATTTCAGGAGATGTATGTATTTCTGCTAGCAACGCTGAATCAGAACCATACAATGAGAGTGGTATGGAAAGGTATGGAAACCATGACCAGAAGAGCTTACATACTGCAAATTACTGAGGCAGGGGGAAGCCGGAGAGAAAAGCTTCAGCTGGGATAAGGAGCCATTTCTAAGCGGAAATAAGTAGTATAACAGGTATAATGAGCTATGAGACTTAAAAGGGAGTTTCACCTAAACACAAGATGCTCTTATATGAAATAGTTCACTTATAACGTTGTAAACTATATGTTGTAAAAGGTATAGCACTTTCCTTTTATTGCTACATGCCCTCTGTAATTTAGGTCATGTGAACACAAATGTAATTGTAATAGTCTAGAACGCATGCCAACTTCCGCTCTCTACAAACATGGAGGAGTAACTGGCAAACTAGGCAACTTTCATAACTTCTACATTGATAGTTAATATTCTCTAGGATTGCTCTGTTAATTTATACGAAACGTAATATTAGGTGGAACTTGCTATTTAAGATATTATGAGAAGCAGATGAGTTTACAGGAAAAGTGAAAATATGTTATTTGTGGTTTTATCATAAACCAAATATCTAAGTCAGAGGTGCTCATCAGAGAACGGACTAACCTTAATGGGTTAGTTCTATGGATATGATAATCCACTCTGAGAGCACATCTTTTCGCACACTTGTGCCCTTCACAGGGAGAAATATCCTGAAGTATATCAGTCTGGTCTCACTCAAAAGAGTTACCCAGCCCCAAAATACCAGGCAATTCTACCCTGAACAGGAGAATCAGCAAACACCAGACGCGTTTCAGCATTTATGGGCCTCGTCAGTGAGGTGCAGCTGAACTCCCTAAATCATAAACCAGTTGCATGATTTTAACAGGAGATATAAAAGTATTTAAAAGCCACATTTATTATGTATTGTACCGGAGAGTGGAATAGCACAGAGACTAGAGTGAACGAATTCCTTGCAAGGAAAGGGGCTATATTGGCTATGTTTCTTCAGGAATGGTTTTTGGAAAGAGAATATCAGAGATATACAAAGTACAAAGAGAACGTGTTATGTATGAGTAGTAGAGGTTATTAATATACTGACATTGATCATTGTTCTTAGAGATTTGTATTCATGACCAGCTTGTCCAAAAAAGGAGATGTGGAGATAAGTGGATATTCTGATCTCAAGATTAGATGAAGGATTGTATTCTCAGGTACCCATAAGGTATGTAGTGTGTTATATATTCAAAGCTCAAGTTTATTCCTTGTGTAAAATTAATAGTGCCACAAAAGCTTTTGCTTGGTCCACTAAAATATTTGTTAAATATGTTTTTACTTTATGGTGCCATTAGGAACTAAAATTACTGAATGCATTCAGTCTAAACATGTGTACAGTGCCATATATATATATATATATATATATATATATATATATATATATATATATAAGGTAAAATGTTTTTACTCTTGAATGATCTTATAACTGAAGGCATTCATTTTTCAACTCAATATTAAGGTAAACTTGCTTGAATGATCAACTAAATGGTAACAAGACACTGCACTCATCAAGGTTTTCTCTAAATGAAAGGGGAACGAAAACAATAGGCAATTATGGAGGCACAAACTGTTTGACTATGGTTAGTTTGAATGGGAGTTAATAAGAAAATTACTTACATGTTGCATTGTGTGTGAAATATCACATCATCTAGTGGTGGAAAGTCCCCTGTCTAATTAGACTACCTGTAACATATTTTTCAATTAATCTATGTACTTTTAAAGAAATATTTATACAATATACAAGCGGCCTATAAGTATTTAATATTATTTTGCAAAAATATATTCTTCCACTGTACCTTTATTGAGCTGCCACTATGGTTTGTCATAGCAAGCAGTCTATCAACCCCAGGAAGCCCATGTGGAGCCTACATTAGCAGTTCACTAGGTGACTGACAATGACATCGATACAGTATGAGACCAGTATACACATGTGTTATATTCTTTTTAGAGCTTTTTGAGTTGCAGTTAAACTGTTAAAATAAAGATATTTCAAGTAGCTATATGTCATCTGAATGTGTGAGTGATTACCAGTCTACACCCAAGTGTCACGAGTACCTTTATGTAATGTTAAATAGACTGACATGCAAACAAGGCCCAGCCTGCTTGATTCCTCAGACTTCCCTTTTTGGAATCTCATATATTTATACAGGCGTCTCAGAAGTCTTAACATTATCATTGAGACCCTGGGATTCTAAGACTGGGAATTCTAATAAAACAATGTACAGAGTCTTTCGTTTACGGCAAATGTTGCATGTTTGTTAAGTGTGTAACAATTTTTTATTTTTTTTTTATTTATGAAAATAGAAAAATGTAAAGCATTACAATTTGTACAAAAATAAATAAATAAATTCAAAAGTACGTTTGTATCAAAGTCGTTTGCAGAACTATCTAAAATGCTGACAAACAAAATACATAAAAAGTAAAGAAAAAAACATATGCAAAAAATAAGAGTAATACAAAAAAAAAAAACATTAAACAGTCTGAGCCTGTGCAAACCAAAGACTCGGCCTGAAGGAGGGGTGGGAAGGGTAAGGATAAGTAGCATGAAGGCAGCAGGCTTTAACATAACAAAATATCTTGAAGTTCAAAGGAATCACACATTTTCTATTTAATCCTATAGTTTTTAGTAATATTAATTGATATGAGATACTCATCAAATTCGTGATTGAGCAATAAAATATTAATAAGTTCTGCCCAGGTTGGAATTCTTGCCTGTTTCCAAAATCCTGCCAATAACCATTTGGAAACTATCACAATCTGCATGATAAATACTCGAATTTCAGGGCTAATTTCTGCAGAAAAAAATGTGTAAAATAACATTCTCAGACTTTAAGGTAATCCTTAACTTCAAAAGCTTAGACAATTTAAAAGAGTGCATCCTCCAAAAAGTCTGTATCCTAGGACAATACCACCATGGGTACCAATTTGGCAGCAGTTTCTCCAGCATAGTGACATTTTCTCATTACATGTAAATTGGCTGATTTTAGACGGGACAATATACCATTTGTTTAAAACCTTGGAAAATACTTCTCTTTATGACGCATTTTTTATATACTTCCCAGTAAACCTAAGAGCTTTATACCAGGTTTCAATAAGCCGAACATTATCAATATCTTTTTCCCAGGAGACCATTTTGGGTGTTTTGTCTTTTCACAGATTTGTTTCAAAATAGTGAACCATTTGGATATCAAATCTGACCTGTCTACCGATAAAATGTGATTTTCAAAATGTTTAACAACAAAATTGGTTTTGAGATTAAGTTTCTTTTCAAGGAGGAACGCTTTTATCTTAGTAAAATCGAACCAGCATCTCTTTGGGAGACCATATTTTATTATTAATTGATCGAATAATGTAATTGGGTGTAACAACTTAACAACATTAGCAGCCATGAGAATAATAGCAATTTAAAGAAAATCTTAAATTTATCCGACTGTTTGTGACATGCGGCATTGACCTCTAAGTATGTCTATATCTTGCGCATTTTCTTAAACTTAGTTCTATTGTCCAGTAGAAATTTACAGTGGTGGTCTTTCAATAAAACTGAATTCTACCTGAATCCACAGTTTCCTGTCCCTCCCAGGTTTTTAATCCTGTTAGGAGCAAAGGCAAATATCTGCTGTTACTTAAAAAAAACTGAATACAATAGTTACAAATTAACAACTGTATCTATATGTTTATTTCAAACTTGGTAAAACCAAAACTTTATGCACACGATCAAAGCAGGTTCTTTATAAGAGCATACTTTACATATGACGCTTCAGTGGTCCTTTAAGAATTTAATACATCCTCCTGATTGGCTTCTTTAGGGATAGTTTCTAATCCCAATGTCTCTTCAAACTCACTGGTTTCCTAATAACCAACATTTCTATCCATCTGCTACCATATATAGTATGCCCAAGAATAGAGACTGATAAACATGTGGGCCACTTGAAAATCTTCATGAAGGTTTTTATAGTTCGGATATGTTTGTGTGGTATAGATATACAATAGGAAAATAAAATTCCCCTTCAGGATTGCTACCTTGTCGTGGTGGCGGGGCTTGTGAACTTTGATGAAGCTGTGAGCTATACCATGTAGGGTCAGCCAAGATGTGCAGGTCATGGCAGAGAGGTCAGGCAAATTGTGGTCCACTAGAGAAGGAAACTGCAACCAAGTCCAGTAACATTGCTAAGAATAATTTATGGACAGGCACAATCAGAGACATAATGATATGGCATCGGAAGATGAGCCCCTCAGGTCAGAAGGTGCCTTCCACATTACTGAGGAAGATCAGAGGGCAAGTATAAGTAGCACCAGATCAAATGAAGTGGTTGGGCCAAAACCAAAAGGACACCCAGCTGCTGAGGGAAAAGGAAGATTCGCTGCTGCAAAGTACAATTCAGCATTGGAAATTAGAATATAAGAACTATGAACCAAGGCAAACTAGATGTGGTCAACAATGAGATGACAAGGTTAAACATTGATATCCTGGTAATTAGTGAACGTAAATGGACTGGATAGAGACATTTCACATCAGACAACCACCAGATCTTTAATTTTTTACTATCATCATAGGAGATTGGAATGCTAAAGTAAGGAACCAAAAGACACCTGGAATAACTGGCCTTGGAGTACAAAATTAAGCAGGTAGGAAATTAGTAGAATTTTGTCAAGATAATTCTCTGGTCATAGCAAACACCCTCTTCCAACAGAGTCTGAGATGACTCTACACATGGACATCACCAGATGGACAACATAGAAATCAGATTGACTAAATACTTTGCAGACAAAAGGAGCTCTATGCAATCAGCAAAAACAAAACCTGTAGCTGACTGCGGCTCAGACCATGAGCTTCTTATTGCAAAGTACAGAATTAAACTGAAGAAAAGTAGATATGATATAAGTAATATCCCTCATGAATATGCAGTGGAAATAAATAATAGATTGAAGGGACGAGACCGAAAAGATAGAAAGCCTGAAAAACTTTGAACAGAAGTTTGCAACATTATCCAAAAAAACTGCAAAAAAGATTATCCCTAAGAGAAAGTAAGAAGGCAAACTGGCTATCTGATGAGGCTTTGAAAGTAGCCCAGGAAAGAAGGAAAGCGAAAGGTAGTGGACATAAGAAAAGATTTGTCCAACTGAATGCAGAATTCCAGAGGATAGCAAGAAGAGACAAGGAGACATTCTACCATGAGTGATGTTAAGAGATTTAAGATAACAGAATGGGTAAATAAAGAGATTTCTCCAAGAAAATTGTGGTTCTCAAAGGCACATTTCATGCCAAGTGGGATAAAAAACAAAAATGATAGGTTCTTAACAGAAGAAGATCAGATAAAGAAGAGGCGGCAATAATACACTGAAGGACGGATCTTAACAGCAGTGATGATCTTAATAGTTTGTCCAATGAGTCCAATGAGCTGTAGCCAGATATCTTGGAGATCAAAGTGAGATGGGCCCCAGGATGTCTTGCTGATAATAAAGCATTTGACTTTGTGGATCACAACAAAATGTAGTATGCTCTTAATGAGATAGAAATACCAGATCATCTCATCCTCCTCCTGAAGAATGTGTTTGTGGAACAAGAAGCCACAGTCAAAGCTGAACATGGAACAAAAGAATGGTTCAAGATTGGAAAAGGAGTGCACAAGGTTGTATATTTTCACCCTATTTATTACACTTATCTGCAGAGTACATCATCTGGACTGGATGAATCAAAAGCTAGAATCAATATCACTGGAAGAAATATCAACAACCTCAGATAGGCAGATGATACTACTTTGATGGCTGAAAGTGAGAAGGAAATAAGAGACCTATTCATGAGGGGAAAAAGAAGGGAGTGCAAAAGCTGCTGCTCAATGTTAAAAAGAAGATCATGGCAAATGGCAATCTCAGTTCCAGGCAAATAGGGAAGAAGTGGATGCAGTGACAGATTTTACTTGCTGGCATCCAAGAACTCTGCAGATGGTAACTGTGTCATAAAATTAAAAGACGTTTGCTTCTGGGGGAGGAAAGCTATAGCAAGCTTTGACATGCTAGTAAAAAGTAAATATATTAAACTATCAACAAAGGTCATAGTTAGAACTGTCGTATTCCCAGTAGTAATAATCGGATGTGAGAGCTGGACCATAAAGAAGTCTGAGCGCCATAGAATTGACGACTTTGAATTGTATTGTTGGTGAAAACTACTTACAGTCCCTTGGACTGCAAGAAGATCCAATAAATTAGTACTTCAGAAAATCAAGACAAACTGTTCACAACAGGATTCCCTAGAGAAGACTATGATGTTGGTAAAGATTGAAGGCCCAAGAGGAAAGGGGACGACAGAAGCGATGATGGATAGATGAGGCCACTTAAGCAATGAACATGATTTGAGGCCGGAGCAACTGAGCGTTCTGAGCGTTCTGTGGTCCACAGTGTCACAGAGAGTCGGACGCGATTGAATACAGATTTGAGAAACTGGCTGAACATTTGGTAAAACTCCTTATGGTTGAGTTTTACATCCTGGGCATTTATATAATGAAAAATATTTGTTTTAAAACTTTAAGTCTTACTAAGAGCATAAGGCTGGAAAAACATCATAAAGCTATATTTTAATAAGAAAAAATAAATTATGATGCCTTTGCTTGACCCTGGTAGTATGATACTTCTGAAGGTTGTGTCTGTGTGAGAGGGGAATTTACATTGCTGGAGAGCAGGGCTTGTAGATATTGATCTAGCTGCCTGCTTCTGGGCATGAGCTGAGAAGGGGTAGTTGCTAAATTCTGCAATTATTTAACAAATCCACCATCTCTTCTCCCTCCTCCCCCTTCCTTGCATCTACTAACAAGGATAAACACACCCCTCAGTCTTCAGGTAGCATGAAACTGTTGAAACAAGACAAGATGTAAATGCTCTATACATAAACAGTTTTCAGAAATCTTTTTTTTTTTCCAAAAAAGTTTTTAGGCTGATAATGATGTTAGTTTCTTACATACTTCATGTCACTGACCACTTTCCCAGTTTTGGATCTTAGCCAATTGAGCCACCATAAAGGACAGATTGCTTGGCTCCAGTCACTATGTGCATAAACACATCCATTGTATTGTAATCTGTTTTGTCCCATTGTTTGCCAGATAAATTAAATGTACTCTCTTTGAGGTCTTGACCACTAGACATGCAGACAGCATTATGTGTATTTGGAGTTTGGCCTATTGTTCACAGGTGCCAGCCAGGATACCAGACTATTAGACCTCATGTGGAGTCAATCTCCTGTGTTTGTCTGGCACTACCTATCGTTGTTTTAATGTATACACCCCCGCTGTATATACTTATTGTTGACTTTCCAAAAATAATCCAGTTGAATACTGAGACATATAGAAATGGTATGCTCTCTTATTTGCTCCTGGTGGCTGCAATACTGATTCTATCTCCACCCTGCAACTAACTTGTCTTGGTCACTACCACAGGAAGGTTACTGAGACTCCGGGGAGTGCTTATTCCTGATGGAGAGACCCTGACTGATACAGAAGCCAGATATCAGAGTGCTGGTGCAGAGATTTCCAAGAACCCAACAATCCTTGTGGGTAGTTAACCTATAGTCTATAGCAGGTGGCCCTGGACAGTAATAGCCCCTACCCCTGGATCGCCACACTTCACAAATACAGGCAGTTTTTCTTGAACTACAGTGGTGCTTTAAATTAACATCCATACAGTATTGAACAGCAAACACCAGGCGACAATCTTTCTCTAGTGATTGATTGAGCAACAGCAGTTGAGCTGCTGTAATAAAAATGTCCCTGTTTAATAGTCTAGCTGTCTGGATTTGTGCGTCATCAGCTACCTATGTGCAGAAATATTATGCAGACATTATTTATATTATATTTAATACGATTATTCTGTATGTTATTTCTTAGTGCTTTATATTTAGTATTGGTGTGTCATTCTCTATTTTGTTCCTTGGCATGTATTCCGATGTGACACCAATACCCTTATGAAATGTCAACTAGATTAATGTGCCAGCGCGGTCGGTCCACTGCAATTCCTAAGACATTACATTGGAATTAGTGGCATACTTTTCTTTTTCATCACAAATCTATAGCAAAATGTTTTATTTTTTGCGGTAACACACTAATTGCAAAGTTTTCTATGACTATATGAGTCTAAACACCCTAATTAAAGCAACACTACAGTTCAAGAAAAGGGCTCTTGTTTGTGAAATATGTAACAAACTAAAACATTGGCAAATCCTTAGATTTTTAGAGAAAATCAGCTTTTTTGAAGACTCTGTTTATATATAGAAGATTCCATCTTTTCTTTGTTTCCTGATTTCTGGACAATGAGGGGTGTGATTCTTATCTTTCAGTAGGTGGAGGGAAGAGGGAAAGTTGTTAAGTATTTGTTAGATAATTGGATCCAGCTGAATTTGATTCCAACTCTCTTCACCTCAGCAAGCAAACAGCATCAATCAATAAATGCAAATCCAGCTCTCTAAAAATGTAAACACCCCTCTCACACACACTAAAGTTTAGTGAATGCCTCCAGGATCTAGTAGAGACATTACAATGTAAAACTAACTTTGTGCCTTTTTCCCTGACTAATTAGTCAGACATAGAGATTTCAATTGTATATGGTTTGTAATTGCTCAGTGGTCCTTTAAATGCACACACTTGTGTTTGCGCACATTTTGTGTGTCAAAAAGTTTCGGGAGCATAATAGGGAAATTAAAAGCAAAACAAACTTAAAACACTGCCTTTTAGTTTATTACTTTTATATACATTTATGCATATTTTAGTTTACTTCCTATGGTGGGAGAAGACATTGAATACACAGGAAGTTTGTATCCGGACAATGAGATGGTTGGCATACACATCTGCTAATGCTCTCATTAATAAAAAGCTCATAATTTATAAAGATACACCCTGTTGTGACAGAACCTGCAAGAAGCAGACTTAGGGCCTCATTAAATTGCAATTTGGCCAATTGAAAAGGTCCCTAAATAAGCACAGTACATCTTTTTTTTTACAGATGTTTTTATTAAGTGAAGATCTTGCTTTTGGATAGAAGTTCACTAACTAAAAACTTCTGTAAAAAAAAGATGCTCTGTGCTTATATAGAGCCCGATTCAATTGGCAAAATCACAATTGAATGAGGCCCTTAGTAAATAGATTTCTCCAGTAAAGAAAAATTGCATGTAGAAGTGAAATTTTTTAGCTTTTTAAGAAAAATGCACATTATCAAGTTTTGTTATTCAAAATACGACATAGAAAACATTTGGCCACACTGGTGATTTAAAAAATCAAAACATTTAATATGAACTTCCTGTTTGTTTATTTTGCTAAAAGGATTTTATTATATTATATCTATACATTAAAACAATCAATATTAAAACAATAAATAAAATGGACATATTATAGAAATTACCACCGTTTTGGTGAAGGATCTCAACTTCTCTCCATTTGAGATATTCTCGCATCAACAGAAGTCTCCACTAAATATTTAACTCATCGCAGGAGATATGACTTACATTATGTTATGTTAATTAAAAAGTGATGAGGATCTTACTGTATCATATATCATTTAGTTTCTTGGAAGTACTTCTCATACAATTTATCTAAGGATTAGATAAGAAATCTTATCCAGCTTCCTTCTTCTGTGACATTCACTGATTTGCTGTCATTCTCACTGATTTTAACATGATTGTAGTGAAGATACACGGATAAGAATCATTAGTTGTGCACCAAATCACACAAACCTTGCCAAACCATTGTGTGCTATTGGGTGTGATATTGGGTCAGTATAGGCGATAGCACCAGTAGAGTGCCATGAAAAAGCATTTACCCACTTCCTGATTTCCCCGTTATTGTATATATTTCTCACTGTAGGTTTTTGAATCTTTAGACAAAATCCAATATTGTATAAAGGGAACCTGAGTGAACAAATAAACACATTGTTTTATTTATTCCGTTTATTTATGAATAAAGTTTGCCAGCACCAACTGGCACTGTACGAAGAAGAAACTTCCCTCCCCACCACCGCCACCACCACCGCCACCACCAACAGTTAAAACAAGCCAATTAAAGGGTGGTAATTGGGTCAGTCAGCAAAACGACCAAAACATAAAAGCAAGTCTACATCAGAATGGCTGGTCAATATCGTTAACTAAACCCAATAGATACCCTATAGAGAAATGAGCCGTCCATACTTGAAAATCTACCAATGTTTCTAAATTTAATCAGTTATGTGAAAGACTGATATTGAATAATAGGAGGCGTTTGGTTGCAGTAATTTCGCCTAAACTGGCACAACCAGTCATTGAATGTAAGGGGGTAATTACTTTTTCACACAGGGATATGGGTGCTGGATAACATTGTCAGTTAAATAAATTAAATAAATAAAAACCTTTGCTTGTTCAAATCCCCTTTATCTATTATAAGATTTTGTATAAAGATCTTAAAACAAACAAGTGTCATAATATGTAATAAGAGGGGGATTAGGAAGGGACAAATACTTTTTCATTTCCATTGTTCAACATCTTTTGGGGGTTTGATCATTTTTTTTAGTCATAGCCCAGTAAATTGGATTACAATACAACATAGAATTGAGAATTGAGAATCGTTATTATTATTATTATTATTATTATTAATCATAAAATTTATATTATTATTAATAATGCTAATTGCCTTTATTTGTAAAGCACCACAAGTACAATATGCATATAAAGGTACATTTTGTGGATAGGAAAATGTTAACAATGCATATTCCGCTACATTTTCATTCTAAAGCTATATTACCACCAAATGCCTTTAGAGAGGAAACATTAGGAATGCTGATTTATAAATTAATCTTCATAATGTAAAATTAGGAATATTGCATATCAGCACTGAGCAGGAGATGCTTAAGTGTGAAAATCTATACTAGAGGTCACACCAGAATTTGTAGTGAAAGCTTGAAAGAAATAGCCTAGGGAAGACGGGGAAAGAAAGGCAACAGTGACCTCTCCTGTTCTCCTTACTACATTGCAATATCATATAGCATTATCTATCTATCTATCTATCTATCTATCTATCTATCTATCTATCTATCTATCTATCTATCTGTCTGTCTGTCCGTCTATCTATCTATCTATCTATCTATCTATCTATCTATCTATCTATCTATCTATCACAAGATACAGACTGATATGCTATTTATATGCAAACTTGCAGGCTGGGTGCAGCTCTAAGTCATACCACATTCTTTCTGATATAATAAAATCTAATCTGTGTGTGATAGTTGCTGGACTGGACATGTTGCTTATTTAGAAATACAGTACTGAAATAAATGTTCAGACACACTTTATACATGTCTATGCTTTTATTAAAAATTGTTATTTATTTTATCAAGATTATATATATATATATATATATATATATATATATATATATATATAACAAATAGGGGAGTGAAATTATTCTTTTAAAATAGCTACTTAAACTATGAAAGAAGGGTTAATGGATATGACAATAGAACCACTATACCTATGATAACCAATAAGTATAGAAATCAATAGAATCAGTGTGACAGTTACAGTCTGAATCTCATTATCTATTCAAATTCTTG
Organism: Discoglossus pictus; assembly: GCA_027410445.1. Classification (NCBI taxonomy): domain Eukaryota; kingdom Metazoa; phylum Chordata; class Amphibia; order Anura; family Alytidae; genus Discoglossus; species Discoglossus pictus. Next base: position 391,231,792 of record CM050165.1, on the reverse strand, counting down.
TGGAAGGGCTTAAGGCTAAGTCACAATCCACTTTTCGTTGTTCTTGAAAAGGCCAGAAAGACCAATCCTACCCTATGTTGTTAGGTTCTATTTATCCCAGTTTCAGGACAAGTTACTGGGTACCAGGACAAGTTGCAGAAATTAAATGCTTTCCCGACTAAATGAAACACACCATGCATCTTTGTTCCAAGCAGAGTATAAACTTTATTTTTTGGATCACATATTTATACAGCTAATCCACCAAACATCACTAGCCCCTTCCTTGGGCTAACATACTTTTCATACATTAGGCCCACTTGGGCCAAATCTATCTGCAAGGACTTGGTGCCATTCTGTCTCTTTTTCCCCTAGGTCCCCCCTGGTTATCAGTTATCTACGGCAGGATCTGGGCACAGCAGGGGGTAGTTAGTGTAACTGGTGGACACATAGTGTCTGGGACATCATGGACCTGGATTGTATACTGTTGAAATTACTTGGGCTAGGGACTCCACTATGCACAGAACCTAGTGGATTGTAGTGAGGTTGAATGGTAGGCTTGGAATACCTTCTGAGTGTGAATATAGAGGTAGAGCACAGTGGCTACAAGGAGCTATGGGGTTGAATTTAACCTTTCCCTAGCTGACCTTGCCTTGGATGAAATATCTTTTTTGAGTCAGAAGGGAGACGGCTAAGGGGTTTGTTATGGGGCTGGGTGTATTCACGTTTTGGGGCTGACCAGGACTACCACAAGAATTCTAGACAGCCAGTCTCCTATTAGAATGAATGGGGGGAGGGGTCATGAACATTGGCTAAGACCAAGTACTTCTTAATTTATGATTAACCACAAGACAAAGGATAAGAGGGGTATCAGTTGCAGAGCACTCAACAATGTTTAACCTTTGTCTATTTAAATAAGTGTTTCAATTGTTGCTTTGACAGCTTTGTTAATTATACTTGATGGCTTAATCATGTTCTTAAGTCTCCCATAGAAGTCTATGAAGTCAAATATACCACTTGGGGTGAGTTTGAACCCCTGACCATAGCCAGGCCCAGGCACTGGGAACGAAATGGATATTGCGGTTGGCTACTAGAGGTGCCTACTGGTTGCCCTTAAAGTAGTATTAACCCTAAAATATTTTTATTGACCCAATGTACCACTTACATTATAAAGCACATTCTGCACACAAAATAAATGCTCACAAATTACAAAAATGACCCGGGCCTGGTAAGCTCAAATGATTTAGTGCAATGTGCTCTTGGAAGCTAGTGGTACACAACCAAGGCCTGAGGCCCAACATTACACAACAACATAACTTTAAAAGTGTTATAGTTAGGCAAGTCCTAAAGCCATCACAAGAACTCCAGGGTTTGTTAGACACATGGGCTAGTGTCCTTCCATAGTCGGTTGTCAAACGAGAAGAGTTCATTAGTTCAGGAGGTCATGACAGGCTATACAAGCTGTAACTAAAAATTACATTTTCTATATCAATTCTTGATCATTTTGTAAATAATATCACTTCTCCACTTATTTATTTTTTAAAGAAAGAAAGTAAAATTAAATATTTCAAACTAGAAAACACAAACTAAATTCACACAAAATATATTCTGAGTATCAGATTCTCCTTTAGTCACATTAGGTAGCTATAGTATTTATATTTTTGAAAGCTTGACGGTTTTATTCTGGTCATCAGAATTTTGACAGTAGTAAAAATAACATTGTCATGAAACAAGAAACATTTTTATAATGTCACAATTCCTGTATGAAGCATAAATGCTAATAATAATAATAAGTCATACTGTACTGAAATAGTTCACCATTCACAAATGCTGCTGTTTGTCATTAACTTACTGAGTGTCACTGACTCACTTGGCAAATTTCAGCTCTACAAACTGCTTAGAACACTGACCTGAGAGCCATGCAGGTAGAACTGTGGAGGTTGTTGTTGTTTTGCATGTAGTTGCAACTACACTTCCCAGCATGCTTTGTCAGGAAGAGAGAAAGTGACTTCATATGTAGCACAGCTCAGCCAATAAGACAATAGCTTTATTATTCCCACCCCCAATTTACAGCATTTCCTACAATTAGCTATCTGTACTGTACAATGTCTGTTCTAGGTCTGTTTTAATACAGACCTAGGTCTGCACTTGCCTATTCTAACTATCGGTAAATCCAGCCCTGCATTGGACAGACTTCATTTAATAGTGCACTCTGCACTATTTATTAATCAAATGATGATGGTATATATGCTGCAGAACATGAAAATATTTAACAATGTACATAGAGTGTATATGACCCATCCCCTTTGTTTTATTTAAAATGTAAGCAAGCAGATGTTGGTATGATGATGTGGATGTAACCTATCCTCCAAAATCTTGTGCACAAGTCCACCATCTGCCACTATTAACTTCTTTAAGAGTCCATGTGGCATTTGAACTCACAATTTCTTTTCTACTTGAGTCAATTTTTTATGCATTTTAAGTGTTGATGAGTGAAAACAAATACACACACATATATATATATATATATATATATATATATATATATATATATATATATATATATATATACCAAATATATAGCACAGCTAACTCTAATTAAGGTGCAGTGCATTTTATATACAGCAGGTTTAGTGGTGGATTTAACAGTATAAAACCCTAACAATACATTTTCATGACAGTTTCAAAACAACAGTGTAACTTCAAATGTTCATAACAGTTTAGCTGTGATTTAAAAAAAGAAACACACATTTTAAACATGTATTGCATCCCTCTAATACAATGTCTCTTTATTGTATGGCAGTAAAACAATCTGATGGTGATATTGTCATTTCCACTCACACATTTCTCACATTGAAAGCTGGCTTGTAGTTCAGTAATAATAACGTATAATATAATCCACTGTTTCATATTTAATGCCGCTACCAAATTTTATTCCTACATTGAATATGTAGGGCTTTATTGCAATGATCATTTTCGTAAAATGTAATCTAAAAAGATTAAATTAGATTTTATTTTTAAGTAATGAAGGACAAATGTAAAGATCTACAGCTTCAGAGTAAATCTGACCTCACACTAATTTACATACTTTATTGGTTTCATAACATGATGGATGGTATTGATCCCACTTTGATTAGTATGAACCAGGCTCGATCGCAGTAGTCCTTGAGTTTTGACCCATTTATTGTCTGAAACATCACCCTGCACTTATTAGCATTTTAATTAATCAGTAGAATTCAGATTTAAGCAGACTAAAAATGCATTAACACAGCAATAGTCATTGATGCTACGTTATGGCGAAGACACAATTAGAGCAATGTTGTATACATTATCACTGTGACAGGTCTCTCCTATTTCCTATATTCCCAAAATTATAGCTTGGCAGCTTGTTTCACTTTCTGAAACTAAACTCCTTCTTAGTAACTAGGAAAGCAGAAGAACCATTAAATTGCTCAGAGGCAATGATGTTAATCGACTTACTCATTATAATCGTGATACATTTCTTACTTTTGATAGCTTGTTGCCTTTACAATGTAATAGACAATGAAATATACTGTAGCGGAAATCCAAGCAGGAATATTAGGACAAGTACAAGGACATACCTCATTCTTGAAAAAAATATAAAACAGTGTGCTATTAAGTAGTGTTATCTCACAAACTGACAATGCTCTATACATTCTGTTGAACTGATACTACAGGCTGACACTACAGGCTACTAACGTTCTCCTAGACTTTGTGAGGAAACAACAGGAGAAAGTAGGACATGATCATGGCTGGTCATTTCCCTTAAATGCAGGACTTAACAAGAAGCACATTAAGGAGTTAAGAGGGATAGGGGTTTCTCTTGAAAAGATGGTCTGTCCCACCAAAATATGGACATTTGAAGGTATGTAAAGATGAAGCACAGGTCTTTGTAGTTTTTGATGTGTGTGGACGGGCTCAACATTCAAGAACAGCTTTGCACGTTAATAAGGGGGATGTTGGGCTTAAAGTCAGTGGAGCTAGTGCATGGGGGGCCACGGTGGAAATGAAAATTTGGGCAGGCACAATATTTTGTTTGCACTTCCCGAACCCCCTCCAACATCAAGTCACACAGTACATATATAAAATATATATAAAATGTATAATATATATATATATATATATATATATATACACATATATATAAATGTATATATTTACATATATATCTACATATATATATGAAGAGTGAGATAGCCGTGAATGTCCAGTAATCCAGTTGAATAATAAGAGTTTTGCAGTGAATAGTGCTAACTATTTTTTGGACAAACGTATTCATAATAAAGCGACGAGCTTTCGAGCGATAATGCCTCTCTTTATCAAGTTAAAAAGTGATACTGATACAAGTATGAGCTAAAAACAGTAAACAGAAAGAGATGAAAAAAAAATAATGGAAAAACAAGAAAGACAAAATTAATTGGCCAGAGTTAAGTAAGAAATAGACCAGCATTGTGAATAATGTCCTGATAGGTCAGTAAGTAAGTCTATAGATCAGGTTGTAGATAAGAACACAGGTTGTAGATAAGAACACGGCAGAGTAAAATAAAGAGCAATACATTTCAGCATAGCATGTAGCTCCAAAAAAACAATAGAAGTGGGGGGAGGTAAGTGGAATGTGTTAGCTATACGACATTAAGATAGTGGTCCAGAAAGCCTGTTAATGCCCAAATCCTTTTACTATGCACCTCCTGGGTTTGCAAGGAGGGCCCCTTGACCTGACAGGTATGGTAGGAGGTGGCTAGCTCGGGCAGGTGGAGCCATTTATAGGCTGGTTTGGCACTATTTCTACAATTAGCCCCTCAGCTAGCCATGAGGGAAGATACCCACCCACCCATCCCTAAAGTATTGTTGTTTAAAGTTATGATATGTTTTTTATTTAAAAAAAAAAGTATAAAAAAGAATAAATAAATAAAACTAATGATGTATATGGGCAAGTTGAAGGATTATATTGTTTGTTAAGCACTCATGGCTGTTTATATTGTTTAAGTGTATATGATATGTTAACAAATTATGTTTATGTTGTTGTCACAGCGGCGGGGGGTGAGGGGTGTCGCCGGGACAGTGGTAAAATGGGTAAGATCCTACCCTATGGTGGTACGGATGTTACAACACAGTAGGCCCTGGATGAGGCTTCAGGGCGTAGGACGTACTCTCTCTGGCCAGGTTCCTCCCCTCACGTGGTTATGTTTATTTATTAATGGTTATGGTTTTTCCGTCTATTTGTGTTTACCAATAAACTCTGTGGCCAGTTTTCCTCCCAACAAGTGGTCTGTGTCTAATCATTATATTTTAGAGGTAACTGTGTTTAACCCTTATCCATACATACCAACTGGGCCTTGCTTAGGTCAAGAGATAAGGAGGGTTCCTAAGCATGTCAGGTGCATCTCACATTATTTCTTAATTTACTATGCACTATTTCCTAAGGGAAAACAGCTCTCACTTGTTCTCATTTGAGAATATGCTGGAGAAGGGCTCTTTTCATCATAGGAAATAGTGCACAGTAAATCAGGATATATGAAATGTATTTGAGATGCTTAATACATTCCTCCCACAGTTTGTTTTAAACAATTGGTGTCTAAGGACAACTAATTCTCAAACACTCTACATTATGCAACAGTCTACAGTAAGACAATTTTGCAATATCTTTTGTTTTGTTATTAAATAAATGTTCTTTATGTAAAATTGTATTTTTTACTTTCTATCAGAGTTTATGCACCATCCCAGGATTATAGATTATACTGGTATATTATCTTAAATTAATAAAGGCACTGCTTGATGAAATCCCTGACCTAAACTAAACGACCTCAGCACAGTTTTAGCCCATGGTACAAAAATCATCATTCTCTCCAAAAATATTGAATAATTAATGGATGGACATAATATCAATAGCCGTGTGACTGCCTTGTCTCTGTTTTAAAATTCCTTATCAAAATCCTAATAATAGTGTTAAATTATAATGGCCATTGTAAATTAGTCAAGAATATTTTTATGTCTACTACCAACAATAAGGGCTATGAAGAAAAGAGTTTTTAAATTACACTGAATGTAAACGCTGCTTATAATGATATTTAGTATTATTCACTTTGCTGGAGAGATTTACAGTGATCCTATATATACATTTGATAAAGAGCAAATGTTTGAGTTAACAGTTTATCTTTATTCTGAAAAACCCAAGTGCATAATAAAAATCACATGAAAGATTTATTAAACCTTTGAAGCTGCTCTAACATGGTCCAGTACAAAACATATAGAAAAAAATATATATTAATTTGTTTTGCCCATGTTTTTCAGCTGTGACACCTTAAACAGTTAAAGGACCACTGTTCTCTAAAAATAAACACTGTGAAAATGAAAATGCATTCATATAGTATATTTGATTTATAATGTTAAATCTTTGTAATGATAAATGTTATACTCTTACCTTTATAGGATTCTGTCCATTGCTCTGTGCTGCTTAGTTAGCTCAGTATATTGTACATTTGTGTTAACAATTGAATGTCTAAAACAAGTAAAAATAACTGTATTCTGTAGAATTCCGAGAAATCCAGTTATTACACTGCATTCTGGGAAACTGAGCAGGGACATGCAAATGTGCCCGCAAATGCCTCGCTCTTCAATCGATAAACCAATTCAAACATGGCTTTCTTTAAGCTCATGCCTGCTGCATTATATAGCTTTTATGCAAAGCCAAGGTTGGATTATACACAAGCTGGGAATCCTATCCCCACATCCGTTTCAAAGTTATTGCCTATCATCAGCATGGAGCAGGATCTCAGCTTGTGTTGTGGACCTTATGAGGAGGTAGTTCACCACAATCATTTAATATATGGTGGGCAAAAAAGCCATAGAAGCCCTCCACCGTACAGTAGTACAGTAAATAAATAGTACATCTGTGTTCACATTTGAATGTCTAAAACAAGTAAAAAAAACTGTTTCCATATATATATATATATATATATATATATATATATATATATATATATATATATATATATGGAAACAGTTTTTTTATAAAATATAATTTATTAGTTTGTGGTGATGATGAAAGTGCACGGGCATGTTATAATTTTGCCGGATTTATTGTTATTATTAGTCATTAATGATGTAATGCCAACCATTGCATTTTTGCCAACCACTATTGCTCCTTTGATGGCTCATTCGCGGAAATGAAACACATCCGAAAATTGCATTATATTTTTCACATGTTATGGTGCAGACGGAAACAGCTGTTAAACTATGCACGCTTGACCCCTAAATGACGCATGCGCTACTCTGTATGTGATGTGAAAATTAGTGGATACAGAGTGCATATATAATGCTTCATTACAAATTACTGCGCTTTACTGCACTGCCTATTAAATCTAATTATAATACATGAGATTTAGTAAATTTTGTGTACGCAAGAGTTGCGATAATGTGCAGCGGTAGACGTTTTTATCATTTTAATTTTCTACCATTCTTATATCTAAAACAATCCATCCTCTTAATAACTTACCCTATAATATATATATATATATATATATATATATATATATATATATATATATAAATCAAAAGTGGACATATGTAGAGCTACCCTTAACTACAAAATGTCCAGGAAGTTACATTAAATACTGACTAAAAATTAATTAATATTAAATATATAAATTTAAAAATTAGTTTATAGGAGTGTGTTCACACTATATATTATGCATAAAAGGATGAATGCTACTTATAAATATGTTTTCACAAATTATACCTTACTGTGGGATGTTATTGTACTTAACATATGATTATGTTTCAATTGACGGCATGAACTTTATACATTAATATTAATAAGAATTGTTGGTTTTGTTGAAACACTGTGTAGAGAGAGCTACAACACACAAATGCAAATATAGATTGGTCTACTCACAAAAATATATATAAGTTAGCTAATAGTGTTCTGTTTCATTACAGCATTACAAAATATATATTCAATTTATTTATATTGTTAAAATACTAAAATATAAAAAAAAAATCTGTCTAATGAATAATGACCACTGCATTCAGCAGAGATTATCCACTAAAGTTGAAATCTAGAAATGGGTACTAGTCAGATTTAACATAATTTGGCCATACCTTTGATGTAGAGAATTTGTACTGTGTTATCTTTAACAGTGATGATATTAATACAGTAACACGTATACACCTGTAATTATTCCTACTAATGGTCATAATGGTAATCCAAAAGGACCGATAGAGAGAGTGTGAAAAAATCAATTTCATTATATGTATACATCTTCCACTGCAATTATATTAAACCTTAAGAAACTCCTATTTAAAGAGACTTGCAAATAGGAAACAGATGAATAAAATAATATATAGAATAATATAAAATAATATATACCTAAATGGTACAAATATAGTTCAATGGTTGTAAGGCAAATGTATTTAAATTACCAATTGTGTGCATATATAGCAACATAAATATGGTGTATTTTCCAATTTGCAAATGTTTTTTTATACTCTTATGGAGATCCTTCAAGTAAGCCACAATAATCTTATATAGAATGTAAATGGTGTTGCTTAGTTCTGTCTGACTCTATGTGACCTCATGGACAACACACCATGCTGATCCACTTGATTTGCATGGCAGAGATACTGGAGTGGGTTGCCAGTTGTTTTGCCAGTGGGTCACAGCATACATTGCCTGGTGTTCCCAGGTGGTCTCCCATCCAAGTACTGACCAGTGTGACCTCTTGGTTCCCTGGCTGGATTTGAACCCAGAATGCTGGGGTGAAAGAACCTGCAACCTAACCACTGAGCCACCAGGGAACCCTCTTATATAGAAAGGATTGCTTAATAACCTGTTGAGAGTGATTTGTTGCAAACAAATAAGATAGTTGTTGACATCAGATTTTTGAAGTTATCATGGAAATGTTAATCAGCATGATATTAATATTTTACATTTGTCTATGTTAATGTGACACCAGTATATGATGTTTTAACGCCTTTTAATGTCACTTATCCCCACCTATCATCACTTGATAAATAAACCCCTTATTATCTATATGTATATTACGTTACAATTGCATTATTATTTACATTGATTTCAAGAGCCAACATTGTTGCAGCTATCAATGCCCCTTTAATTGAATATACAAATTCAAAGGAAAGGTAATTAATTAATAAAAATGACTTATTGATGAAGAAACATGGAATTTGTATTTTAGTTTAGTGTAATGGAGATTGAGTTTGTTTAATGGAAGCAATGGGTCAGATCATTAGAATACAGTCAGATCATACTCCAGTGTATACATATTTGTCTGTACTATCTCATTAGGTCAATTAATACAAACATTTTCTTCAATTACCAATGCAAATAATTTGAAAAAAAGCAGAAGTGGCAAAATATTAGGTCAATGAATTGATAGTAGGTTTATTTATCTTAATAAAATGAATCAAGATGGAATGAAAATGAGAGCTGAAATAATCACAGAACTAAACAAGAAACTAAATTAGGAACAAATAGTATGACAGCAAAGAACATTGGGAACATAAGACGGCAGATAATGCATAGCAAATATCACCATATTGAGTAGGGCTAAAACGGCTTATTTATCACACACTGCAAAATGACAAAAAGCAAGTCATTTAGCCAGAGGGCTGTGTGAATGTAAAAAATGAACAATTTACATAATTTTGAACATACAAATTTTGTGTTGATTTATATGACTTTACCTTAGTCATGAACAGTAATACATCTTTGCTGTGTAATCCACACAAACATTATTATACATCTGTCTAGCATATTTTTGATACTGTTTTTTTTGGGATTATCATTACATTTTATATTTATTTCTTCTTTATTTTCTTTAAATATGTTTTGATGAGTTATATGTGAAACCAAAACCAATGGGGTATATTTAGCAAATAGGATTAAAAGTGGGGTTACATTGGAATAAACAAGATTTGGGGATAAACACAGTTAAATGCAGTCAAGCGGTGTTAATGAATAAAATATCCCCATAGTCATATATTTACTAAGGAGCCTATTTATATACAGAGGAAACATTTTCATAAATAGACTCCATAGAAAACATAAGTAGTAGGGATATTAAATGCCACTTTTTTCCCCCACATATCCCCAACTTTTATGTATATATATACACATATATATATATATATATATATATATATATATATATATATACCTATGGGCTTTATTTATGAAATGGTAAGATGGTACAAAAAGGCTGGTGAAAAATGTCCCATTTTATTTGTTCTCAAAATTATTATCATACATTTATTGTGAACAACAGAGTAAGGAACCTAATAAATACATAACATCTTTTTTTGGAATGTCCCCTGTCACAAAGTCACAAAGGTTACATACAAAGAATAAGTCAACATGATAGAATATCAATAGGACACTGTTAAATTCTTATTGGAATATGGATTAACTGATTGCTAATTCATGATCAATATGATTACAGTTCAAATGTGTCCTCTTTGCCATTGATGTTGATATTAGAATTCAGTTATAAGACAATGAAACACATCTCAAGGCTATTACAATCAGTCATTACAACCATCCTCTCTTTATCCCTTCATGCTCTCTAACTATTATCCTTTCTTTGCTTCCTTTTGCCTCACAACATGTCAGAGACAAATCCCTAGCCCCAGATATTACCCTTATAGTCGACAACTGCTCCATCATACCTACACCCCATGCTGCTGTCTTGTCATTACTGTGAATTTAGCATTAAGTTCAGAGTGGTCTTAAGCACATGTTAATAGAGATGAGTCATCTAAACACAAGTTGCTCTTCAATGGAAGAAATCAATTATAGAAGTTGGAATATATGTGTAAAAGATTTTGTTATTGCCTTTTATTGCTACAAAACATCTGTATGTTAGGTGCTGTGAACTGCTGAAGAACACAGAAACATGAATGCCCTTTAAGCTCAAATCGTTCACTCCATATCTATCCAGGTAAAACTATTTATCATTAACATAATCTGATACAAGAAACAAATCTTAGCTAGGATTAGAATCCTTTTTAAATAAAAAAATAGATGGCGTTGCTCAAATTTTGGAAGCCATAGTTGCTTACTCTGCTCATTATCAATGGTGCTATCAATACATTGTGGGGATTTACTAAGCATCTCAAGTGCATCCCTTCATTTACTAGGCATTATTTCCCACTAGGAAATTTCCTGTCAAAAATGACAGGGAAAAAATTTAAGGGTGGCAATGCTGTTTGCTATACAATATGAGGTTTTTGCTCCTCTGAGTACATGCGTTGGTTTTATTTTCAAAGTCCTGTGTGCCCGGCATTGTTAGTGTAAGTGTTACTGTTTTCGCCGTCGTGTATTTTCGAAGTGCCTTGTTTTTCGTGTGTGTTACTGTCCTCGGCATCGTGTATTTTCTAAGTTATGCGTGCCTGGCGTTGATGAGCCTCGTTTTCATCCTGTTTCAGAATTTTAACATTTTTCGTCCGCCATTTTTTCCCTCGCTTAGCCGATTTTTGTTCGTCGAAAAACGCGAAATACGGCTTGAATTAGTTTGCAACTTCACTCCCAGGCTTCTTGGCTCATTGCAGCCTAAGAACTGCGTGCCTCAACTGCTTGCCTCGCATTGCGAGGCTTGCAGGCAGCCGCAAGTGCGTGACCAACATTGCAAACGTCCCCAACACTGACAACTATATATGTGATTTGGGAAAAACAGACTTTCTCATTTTATCTCAACTCTTCTTGTATCATCTTAGGTTCGAAAATACTTAGCAAATTCCCCACAATATTTTCGTGCAAAAAGTGATACCAGAATTAAAATATCAGAAACATCCATTTCTGAAAAAGGTTGTCAATATATTAAATTAAGGAACATCTTTAATGGACCAACTAAACACAAGGGGCCTCATTCAATTGCGATTTGGCTCTAAATAAGCACATAGCATATATTTTTTAAAGAAGTTTTTAGTTAGTGAAGACCTTGCTTTTTGATAGATGTTTACTAACTAAAAACTTCTTTAAAAAAAATATGTTATGTGCTTATTTAGAGCACTATTCAATTGCCCAAATCGCAATTGAATGAGGGCCAAGGTCAGATATATTTTAGATTGTAAATTCTCAAGAAAGCAGGGCCTTTCTTCTCCTCATGTAACAGTGTATAAGTACAGATATTACAGCGAGCATATGCTTACAAGGAGCCATGTATATGTTTTTTGGATTAATAGAGGGAGCGTGCATTATGGTCTCATATGGTCTCATGTTTCCCAGAGTGCAGTGCAACAATTGTATTTCAGAGAAATTTGAGCAGGAAATAAGTTTATTAACTTATTTTTAGACATTCAAATGGATTCACAAATGTACTATTCATTGTTTGTACTACTGTACCATGTAGGGCTTCTATTACTCTTCAGCCCACCATAAGTGAAATGATTGTTGTAGTGATGTACAAATATAATCATATTTAAACTGTCGTCAAATGTATGTACAAATGTTATACCTTGTTTTATTATACCCCTAGCACTACAGAATCTGTTTGCACTATAAAATAACAATAATAATTTAAAACAAGATATTTGTATTTTTTATATGTTATACATTTTAAGATGCAAACCGAATCCTTAAATAGATATGCTTAATAATCATTCCAATATAAAATTGTGTCATGTTACAGAGATATATGCTCTGGCTTTTAGATTAAAGGCTCTCTAATGATTATGCTATTTTAGAAGTTTTGTTTTCAAATTGCACAAATTTGAATCACATTAGTGAAAAGGTATCATAAAAAAGTTGCTCTCATTGGGGAGAACGAATTGCTGTAGAAAATACCCTGAATCATTTAGTGTCAGCTCCCAAAATAATTTGGTGTTAATGGTACCTTTGTGACAACACACACAGCTTCATCCTATTTTAGCATTACGGTATTGTCATATAGTATTACAGAGCATAGACATAATAGTGCCGTAGGTGAATAGAATCCATTGCACCCTTATACTGTCTTCTCTAGTATATATATTGAACAAATGCTGAGCAGTCTCCTCCTCCTGTGTGCCCTCCTGGAATGAAAATTCATAGCACAGTTAATGTGAGTGTCCTCTTTAACCATAGCCTTCCTCCATCACTTGCCAAGTTAGAGAGCCCTCACATCATTATCTATGATGATGTCCAGGGTCCATAGCTAGCGCATGGAGAGCCCCCGGTGCATCCCCCGTTTTTTCTGCTTTTTTGCCCCCCCTCAAGCATCAACTCACACAGTAGACATATATATATACAGTGCCTTATAAAAGTATTCACCCCCTTGGCATTTTTTGTGTTTTGTTGCCTCACAACCTGGAATTAACATGGATTGTTTGAGGATTTGCATAATTTAATTTACAGAACATGCCCACAACTTTGAAGATGTTTTTTTTTAATTATTGTGAAGCAAATCAAAAGTAGGACAAAATAAAAGAAAAAGTCAATGTGCATAACTATTCACCCCCCTAAAGTGAAAACTTTGTAGAGCCACCTTTTGCGGCAACCACAGCTCCAAGTTGCTTTGGATAAGTCTCCATGAGCTTGCCACATCCTACCACTTGGATTTTTGCCCATTCCTCCTTGCAAAACTGCTCCAGTTCCTTCAAGTTGGATGGTTTGCGCTTGTGAACAGCAATCTTTAAGTCTGACCACAGATTTTCTATTGGATTAAGGTCTGGGCTTTGACTAGGCCATTCTAACACATTTACATGTTTCCCCTTAAACCACTGAAGTGTTGCTTTAGCAGTGTGTTTGGGGTCATTGTCCTGCTGGAAGGTGAAGCTCCGTCCTAGCCTCAAATCACACACAGAGTGGTACAGGTTTTGCGCAAGAATATCCCTGTATTTAGCACCATCCATCTTTCCCTCAACTCTGATTAGTTTCCCAGTCCCGGCTGCTGAAAAACATCCCCACAGCATGATGCTGCCACCACCATGTTTCACTGTGGGGATGGTGTTCTTTGGGTGATGTGATGTGTTGGGTTTGCGCCAGACATAGCATTTTCTTTCATGGCCAGAAAGTTAAATTTTAGTCTCATCAGACGAGAGCACCTTCCTCCATACATTTTGGGAGTCTCCCACATGCCTTTTCGCAAACTCAAAACGTGCCATTTTGTTTTGTGTTCAAAGTAATGTCTTTTTTCTGGCCACTCTGCCATAAAGCCCAAATCTTTGCTGTGTAACTCTGCAGCTTCTCCAGGGTTACCTTAAGTCTCTGTGCTGCCTCTCTGATTAATGCCCTCCTTGCCCGGTCCGTGAGTTTTGATGGGCGGACATCTCTTGGCAGGTTTGCTGTTGTGCCATGTTCTTTCCATTTGGTTATGATAGATTTGATGGTGCTACTGGGGATCATCAAAGATTTGGATATTTTTTTATAACCTAACCCTGACTTGTACTTCTCAACAACATTGTCCCTTACTTGTTTGGAGAGTTTCTTGGTCTTCGTGGCAGTGTCTGGTTAGGTGTTGGAGCCCCTTGCATCTTTCAAAAAAGGTGTGTATATGTAATGATACTTAGATTGCACACAGGTAATGTAACAAAATAGGTAAAAAGTCAAGGGGGGTGAATACTTTTGCAAGGCGCTGTATATATACAGTGGTACCTTGGTTCTTGTCCTTTATCGGTTCCGGATGGCAAGATGGGTTCCAAACAGGTTAAGTTCCAAACAAGCATTTCCTTGTGTAAATTGAAATAATCGGTTCCGGACCCCAGATTTTTCACATTTTTGTTTGAACTGATGGTTTTGTTTTTTTATACAAAATAAACCTTAATACTAAACAGACATAAATAAAAAAAATAATAATTACATCCAATAACAGATAATTTAACTTCACATTAACTGTAGTGAGAGGACTTGCAGGCCCAATGGGTTGGAGGCGATGTAGAGGAGAAAAAGGAGGAGAGAGTTTATTGCTTGGAGCTTTGGTTCTTATAGGCACAGGCTGCACTTTGATTCTTATAGGCACAGGCTACACTTTGATTCTTGTAAGTGCTGGCTGCACATTGGCTCTTACAAGTACAGACTGCAGGAAATATGTTTATTAACTTACTTTTTAGATATTCAAATGGAATCATAAATGTACTATTCATTGTTTGTACTAATGTAGCATGGCTCTTACAGGCACAGGATGCACATTAACTCTTACAAGCACAGGCTGCAGATTGGCTCATACTGGATATAGATTGGCAATCAAAGGCACAGGATGCAGACTGGGGGCCGGGGGGGGGGGGGGGCCGAGGGGGCCATGGTGGCCAAGGGGGCCAAGTCAGGTTAGACAAGGAACAGTACTGGCCCCCCAGAGCAGGGCCTCAGTGCATTTCAAAGGGTGCACCGGTGGTAGCTCCATCCCGGATGATATCCTCCATAGCCAGGCTGCAACTCTCCAGGTCTAGCATCCAAAAAGCTTCCGAGAATGTTTGACCCAAAGCCCAGCCCTGTAATATTGTGTCATGTTTTGGAATTGCATAGTAATCCTCACTTGTGGTTGTTTTATCTTATGTATGAGAATTTTAGATTTATTTCACAAACTTGCAAAGTGTATTCTTATGTGATTTTCTGATGCATCTGCTGTATTGATCCCATAAAAGGTTAAATTCTTGCTGTGCTCAAACATAAAAATCATATTTTTTAGTTTATACGCAAGTACTTTCAAGATTGCAAAAGCTGACATCTGAGCAGGAAACCTTTTAACTTTTGCAGTCTTAAAAGCTCATGCATAAGAACATCTGCTAAATTGAAATTACATACTTCATCCTCATCTCAGAACACCAGCAAATGCATATCAGACTACCTGTCAGGATAACCTGTACAGATCTGCTGCACAGTGATTGAAATGTAAAAAGGTGTAGGGTAAATAATTTACAGACACCCTATCATTAGCTGCAATTTCTCTGCCTAAATTGCTTCATGCAAGTATTTAAAATGCAATCGGTCTGGAAAAGGAAAAGGAAAGAAAAATATAGGCTTGTAAATTACTGACAAGCCATAAACTCCATATTGGTGGAGCCATGTTGTCCTAAGCATTTTTGTATGGTGATAGGCTACAACCTCCAACATCAAGCACATTTTTGTCATCATGGTAATAAATAAAAACATAAATGAGGTTCACTGTAGTTAAGGAAAAGCCCCATGTTTGAGAAGTACTAACAAACTAACAAAGGGCCATATTCTATTAGAAGCTAATGAGTGATTTTAACGTGTAATTTTGGCTGTGGTTGTTTTTTCTCTAAATGTTTAGATGTATTCTATCGACTCAAAGCCGCAACTTAAGTCTTTCAGCCTCCACACGTAAACCATGCATGATCATATGATCTGACAATATTTCAGCAAGTCTGTAATTTACTTCTTACACACAGCCAACAGTAAATCCGTCATCATGACGTCAGTAAAACATGGAAGTTAGACGTAACCTGCAATCAGAGGATATGAATTAATGAGAGCCAATAAGGAATATCTGCCAATGGGGCTCGCAATCAAGCACTCAATAAAATGCATTAGAGCATCTGACTCTAGTCCATGTGTCCTAGGATAGATATTACACATAAATAACAGTTAAAAATTATATTTTTTAATTGCATATTTTTGAGTTTGAGACTGTTCTGCAATTATTTCTAATGTGTTTCCATGTCTTCTCATGCTTTTAAAGTACAGTGGTGTGTGTTTAATTGCTATTACAGCTATTATTAGTGTTTGAAAAAGCCCTTGCAAGTCCTATTTAGTACTATAGTAATTTTTTTTTAGTTGAATTTAAGACTTAATTTGTGAGGTAGACCTAGTTCTAATAGAATATCGATTTTGTGTAACTTTAATTATTTAGCGCTTGTAATATTTGAGCTGTGCAAAAATCAATGCAGATGTAAGCTTAAAGTTGTGTCTTTGGCTGGCCCGTAGTGATTGTGGGTGGGGAACTCGTAATCAAAATGCAAGTAGCTAATAGAATGTGTGACTTTAAGTGTATGTAACCTTACGATCTGGCCAAAAGAATAGGGCCCAAAATTAGCAAATGCATAATCCAGAACATATTTTTTTTTTAAATAACCCATTTTATGTTTTTAATTTAAATTTGCAGAAATAGCTTGCAGTCTGAGTAGATGTGGTTATCTTATCTATCAATGGACAGATGGATGGAAGAGGTGGAAAAAGGAGAGGGGATTGTTATATAATTGTTTTTTTTTTAATTGGACAACAACCTTTCCCCTGCACATGCTTAGATGCAGACAACTCACTATGATCACTGCAAGCACTGCTTCCGCAGATATGTATACACCACTCTCACACATATATCCTTTACCACAGGCACCGGAAGAATCAGAAGCATCAAAATGTAAATTTTTAATTAAAAAACTAGCTGTATGACATTCTCCTGCCTAAGGGCCTCATTCTATTAACGGCCGTAGGAGATGCAGGGCCGCAAGGACCGGCCGCAAGCTATTCGGCTATTCTATTCCCCTCCGGCCGGGGATTCCGGCAGGCTTGCGGCCGGCGCCTTGCTATCCCTTGCGGCCGCTCGCGCCGGAGGAAAGCCTTTGATCTAAAACGACCGCAAGAGTTTCGTTCGCAAGAAAATCCCGGTTGCTATTCAATTGCTCCGGGAACTCTCTCTGCAAGGCTAAAAGCGAGCCGCAGCTTACTTGCAGGAAAAAGGTCCCGCTAGCACCAATTAAGCACATTATAAAGCCAAAATTAAGCCATCCTGCACTCTGAGGAGACTATAAAGTGATTGTAGGTGTTAGCAAAAATAGCACAACATTCCCCTATACTCAAACCCGTAAAAAAAATATTTTTTAATTTATGTCAAAAATCCATGTAAAAAGTCCCGAGGGCTTGGAGCACCTCAGACCTGGCCACGCTGCGGCCGGAAAATAAACAGTTAATGTAAACTCGGATTTGGGCTGATGTGCAAGCTTGAGAGGGGGTTGCTATTAATCCTCATGTCCCCCATAATGATCCCTAGCATTTACAGAGCTGTACAGTGCAGGCTTGAATTAATTTTTGAGTTTAAAGTTTTCTGAGCTTACGGCCGGTTGCAAGATATGCGGCCGGCCGTAAGGGGAGATCCTTGCGGGCCGTATAATTGAATTGCAAGGTAACGGGAGCCCCGCAAGGAATCGCAGCCTTGCGGCCGTTTTACGGCCGATAATAGAATGAGGCCCTAAGTATGCTCTTTTCATTGTACAATGGTCCTTTTAATATAGCTCACCAGCAAAACAATCCAATAACCTACAACACTTTCAAGCTACTCACGACACATTCTGTTTTATTATTGTACAAATAACATACATTACATTTATTTACAATAACCAGATCCCAGATAAAGTTTTAAAATGAGTCAAACATTACATTAATTTCAGTTGTGTAACGTATGCATCACAATTTCTTTTGTGCTTCACAAGTCTAGGCAAAAAGCAATGGTTAATGGATCCATTAGGACATTCTGAGCTTTAAAGTTGGAGATATTTTGAGAAAAGAATATTTAAAATTGTCCTAAACTTTGCAGGCGCTACTAAGAGGTTCACTGAGGCTGTGATGGTTGCTTTCTACAGGGAAATTGCCATGGCAGCCTCAGTGAATGGTTTCTATTGTCAAGCAGCCTCTGACTCAGATTATATAACATTTAACTAATATTATATAACTTTTGATGAGATTTTCCTAGAGCAGTGGTAAACCATGGAGCACCAGTGGTCAATGAGCTCATTCAAGTGGTCCATAGCACAATTGGAATTACAACATTATGAAAAATAATTCAATAATTAATAAAAATCATAAAAAAATATACAAAAATGTTAAGATATTACATTTTATTGTTTATAAGGGCATTGGTTATATTACAATATAGTACAGCATTTTAATTTTAATGCTAAGAAGCAAATGGTCCACGAAGATCTTCTGCAATATTCAAATGATCTGCCAAGATTTTGGTCAATTGTAAAAAATGGTCCATCGAAAAAACTTTTTGGGAACCACTGACCTAGGGCCTTATTTAATTCCAAGCCCGTAATTACATGGAACCCAACATTTTGGCTGCGGGTTACAAATTTTCTACATATTTAGATGTATTCAATTGACTCAAGCCCGCAATTACAGGCTCACAGCCACTACACGCAACCCATGAGCCCTTAAGTAGCATTTCAGGGTATGATCATGATCAATTAAGCAAGCCTGTAAGTTACATTTTAGACAGAGCCAATAGTAAATGAGAACGTCATCATGATGTCAGTAAAACATGGAGTTTAAACTACAATCACTTAGTGTTGAGAAGTACAGTTTGCAACCAAACTCATAATACAGAAATGTATAAATAAATAAAAATCAATAAAGCAACTGTTCTAATCCATGCGGGTTCCATGATATGTATTAACCCCTTGATTCCCAATTTTGATATAGCACAGAAATAAAAATCAAAATATTGCAGATTTGAGCGTTTGAGACTGTTGTGTAATTAATTCCAATGCCTTTCATTGCTTTCCCAGTATTTGAAAGTACAGTAGTGTGTGTTTATTTGCTTTTGCAGTTTTACAAACAGGTGTTTAACCCACTTGAGAGTCCTATCTTGTACGCATATAAATATTTTTTGATACATTTGCCATTTACAGGTTTGAAGGCAATGCGGGCTTGTTGAATTGTTGTCATTGAATTGGGATTTTGCGTCTTTAGCACTGGTAACATTTATGGCCTTGAAACATCAAAGGAGGAGATAGAACAGAGTTACATTTTTGACAACTGCAGTGCTTTTGAGCCTGTAACTGGCAAATCGAATGTGAGTAGACAATTGAGTATCAGTAACATTTACAGGCTCCATTACTGGCTCATGTAACTGCGATTTGGAGAATTAAATAGGGCCCCTAGCATGTATGAGATTAAATGTTTCAGTTGGACTGTATTAGTTTAAATGTGGAAGCTAATAAGTAGAAATACCATTAATACATTTAAATAATGGTGTTTAAAGGGTGTGTACTATGTTAAGGTAATTTTAATAGGTTTCATTTTTAAGACAAAAAATAATATATTTAGATTAAACGTGATTCTTCATTTAGATTTAGCAAATAGTAATACAAATACTGCACATAAAAAACTATAAATGTACACAAAAGAGATGAAGAGGTTCTGTGTTTTACAGAAGAGATGGATAACATGAGTTTTTGTCTGAAGTACTGATGTTATGGTACAAGAAAATTTGTTCAGTTGACTGGAAATAGCATCCTCTGGATTTGAGCCTGGCTGTCGGCTTGACTCTCCTGTGGGAATCTTTTGGCTTTCTCACTTCCTCTTGAGTCACCCAGGCAGATGCCTAGAATAAATATAATCTCTCTAATCCTGGCTCACGAGGAAAGTAGCAATGAAACATGTAGCAATGAAATATGTAGATTAAGTCACTACCTTGATATATTTGCCACGACAGGACAAGAGGACATGGCACATTAATTACTGGGAATGCCATGTAGTAGTGCAGTAGAGCATTTCAAGTTATAAGCATGCCCAGCTGCTATTTGCATATAAAGGATAGATTTCAAATCCAAGTAAACTGTAGTAACAGTTTTCTGCAGAAGTATTTTAAGGGATGCTGCCCTAGGCCCATTTCTATTTGGGCTTCCTTTCACCTTGCAGGAATGTGAAAATCTAAAATGTTCTATCTTGCATTTAAAACATGGGAATTTGGGGGAATAAAAAAATAAATAATCTGATGTTTCAGGGTCTAATATGTGAGCTCCTATGTCTCTTACTACTATTCCTTTACTCTTAATATGGCTATGTCCCATTAATAGGATTACCACACTTATATATATAAACCCATAATTGTAGGTGTGGTTATGTATAAACAGTATGGAAAAAAGTGAAAAATATACTTTTAAACCTAGAATTTTTCTGTAGCACTGTGCTGGCAACTTGGGCAGCCTACTACCCCCTTAAAAAGTGCAGCCCTGGGCCTGTGTATCATGGAGCGTAGGCAAAACCGCACCACTGAGCGGAACGCCAAATATTGTGAAGTTAGTAGTTTACAAACTAGGTGGATTGTTGTAAACTTTTATTTGATAAATAAATAATTTTTGAACAAAGACTGTTTCAAGGTAGGATCCCATCTGATATGTCTACCCATTGCATGCTTTCCTATGTAGTATGTAGAACTCTTACAGTGCCTTGCAAAAGTATCACCCGCCTTGATTTTTTACGTATTTTGTTACATTACAGCCTTAAGTTCAATGTTTTGTTAATCTGAATTTTATGTGATGGATCAGAACACAATAGTTTACGTTGATGAAGTGAAATGAGAAAAATATATACATAAAACTATTTTTTAGAAAACAGAAAATTGACATGCGCGTATGTATTCACTCCCCTTGTTATGAAGCCCATAAAAAGCTCTGGTGCGACCAATTACCTTCAGAAGTCACATAATTAGTGAAATGATGTCCACCTGTGTGCAATCTAAGTGTCACATAATCTGTCATTCATTATATACACCTTTTTTGAAAGGCCCCAGAGGCTGCAAAACCTAAGCAAGAGGCACCACTAACCAAACACTGCCATGAAGACCAAAAAAACTCTCCAAACAAGTAAGGGACAATGTTGTTGAGAAGTACAAGTCAGGGTTAGGTTATTGAGAAATATCCAAATATTTGATGATCCCCAGAAGCACCATCAAATCTATCATAACCAAATGGAAAGAACATGGCACAACAGCAAACCTGCCAAGAGACGGCCGCCCACCAAAACTCACGGACCGGGCAAAAAGGGCAATAATCAGAGAGGCAGCACAGAGACCTAAGATAACCCTGGAGGAGCTACAGAGTTCCACAGCAGAAACTGGAGTATCTATACATAGGACGACAATAAGCCAAATGCTCCATAGAGTTGGGCTTTATGGCAGAGTGGCCAGAAGAAAGACATTACTTTCAGCAAAAAACAAAATGGCACATTTCAAGTTTGCGAAAAGGCATGTGGGAGACTCCCAAAATGTATGGAGGAAGGTACACTGGTCTGATGAGACTAAAATTGAACTTTTCGTCCATGAAAAAAAAAACGCTATGTCTGGTGCAAACCCAACACATCACATCACCCAAAGAACACCATCTTCACAGTGAAACATGGTGATGGCAGCATCATGCTGTGGGGATGTTTTACAGCAGCCGGGCCTGGGAAACTGGTCAGAGTTGAGGAAAAGATGGATGGTGCAAATACAGGGATATTCTTAAGCAAAACCTGTGCGTGATTTGAGGCTAGGATGGAGGTTCACCTTCCAGCAGGACAATGACCCCAAACACACTGCTAAATCAACACTTGAGTGGTTTATGGGAGAAACATGTAAATGTATTGGAATGGCCTAGTCAAAGCCCAGACCTCAATCCAAAAGAAAATTTGTGGTCAGACTTAAATATTGCTGTTCACAAGCACAAACCATCCAACTTGAAGGAGCTGGAGCAGTTTTGCAAGGAGGAATGGGCAAAAATCCCAGTGGTAAGATGTGGCAAGCTCATAGAGACTTATCCAAAGCGACTTGGAGTTGTGATTGCAGCAAACAGTGGCTCTACAAAGTATTGACTTTAGGGGGGTGAATAGTTATGCACATTGACTTTTTCTGTTATTTTGTGCTTTTTGTTGTTTGCTTCACAATAAAAAAATAAATCTTCAAAGTTGGGGGCATGTTCTGTAAATTAAATGATTCAAATCCTCAAACAATCCATGTTAATTCCAGATTGTGAGGCAACAAAACACGAAATATGCCAAGGGGAGTGAATACTTTTGCAAGGCACTGTGTGTTCCTATGTAGAACTATTGTATTGTGCACTACCCTTTTTTTTAAATAATGATTAATAAAACGCAATGATATATTTTTCTTAATTTCTATACTAGAGCAAAATGTGGAATGAATTATCTATGCTCCACAGTATGAGATTTTAAAAAAAAAATCAAGTTTGGCCCAGTTTATTTCACTCCCCCTCCTAAGGGCGCAGAATGCAGCTCGATAGACACCGCTCCTCGCCAAGTCTGAGGCACTAAATTAGAATGTAATTAATGAGCCTGGAAAATTATACAGTTGCAGGCTTCAGGCTTCCTTCTGGTGTGTGATGATAGATAGGCTATAATATACCATGCTAGCAGCTCCATGGATTCCTATTTGTTGCTGTGTTGTATAGGCACTTTTCATTAATTATTTTAAACAATGGATTATAAAAGATGATCACAAGAGTAAAATCTTAGTAACTTAGTAACCTTACAGAATGCTAGTTACTATAGTGGCCAAGTTGTTTTATGTTTTATTTATGATTAAATTGTATAGCATTGTAGTTTGAAACAGTGGTATCTTAGTTGAAATAAAGAAATACACATTTGAAAAATGTATATATTTAAAATGAAAAATAAATAATGCAGCCTTTAATTTATTACTTTTATAGGCAGTTTTTCTATGCAATTGTGCCTGCGCCAATGGAATCTGTGCATGCTTCACCCCTATAACACGCATGAGCTTTTTCTGTTCGTAAGGTGTAAAGGGGTGAATAGGGCATGGAAACATAATGCTTCATAGGGCATTACCATGCCTCATAGCTCACCTGAATTTTAGTAAATCATATGTAGACCTGAATACTAGTAATGCACAATATGCTATGTTAGATATGCGCTTATCTTGCACCCTACTAGTAAATTCCCATAAATATAAATATGGTTGTGTCCAATACACAACTTTACTTTCAGAAGCAAAATTACAAATATAGCTTTTGATGATATATACAAACTAAAAATGTTCCCTTACAGTATCTGTAAAATTATAAACATCTACAACCTTTTCATTAAAATAGTAGTTCATTACATATTTTTCGGTCCAACTTCCAACCTTGGGGGAAAATTACTAAGCATCTGAAGTGCATCTCATGGGCATTCTTTGATTTACTATGCACTATTTCCTAGTCCACAGACCTTCTCAGAAGATTCTAAGAAAATCCCCTTATTTCCTCTAGTCTTCCTCTTTGTTTCTGACCATAGAACTTGTCACAATCTACTATTTGGTTGGGCTTGGAAATGTCACTAGACAAATACTGCTCAGCAGATAGTATGTTCATTGTGTCCCTGCTAACAGGATATGGACCAGTACCAGGGTACCTTTCACCAAGAGCACCAGCATTAGGAAAGAATACCAGGATCTGTAGCAGTTACCGACTGTAACTTAGCATCACAGGTAGGGTCAGCAGAGATACCCCCAGGTAGGATCAAGGGTTTTCCCAGAATGAAATACACACTGTTGTTGAAAAAAAAACTCTTTATTCATCTTGGGACCCAATATTTAAACATCATCTTTCCCCACCCACATGAGCCCCCCTCTTAGCAAATTACTTGTAAAACCCATCCCTCCTGCCTTAGACATACATGTTTCCCTATCTGTGCATCCTCACTGATTTCATATGTCTAAGGCCTAGGTGGGTTATCTTGTTACGACCCCTCTGATGCAGAGGAGAAAGTTTCTGTCAGTTTATTTTACTTAAATCCCACATAGGAGACTTAGGGGGCCTGTTTGCTAGGGCCTGTTTATACAATACAATATCTTTAGGTCTCATGACCTGCTCTGCATAGGTCAGGCGGGTTGGCAAGCGGTGTATCATCTGCGGTTTAGACATTTTGGGGACAAGTAAGAGTAAAGATGGCAGAACCATGGCTAATCACAACAATATGGAGAATGGATTACACTGTCTTTTCACAGTTAACATTGCAACAGTACGTCAATAGTAGCATATACATTTTAACCAGGAAACCATCCAGTTGTGACAGAACTCACTTATGGTTAAGCCAAATGGATCTTATCTAATTATAATTTCTATTTTATTTTTTTTGCATTTCGCATAACTGCATAATTTTGGTTGTTCTTGGTTTGACTTTTCATTTCTATAGTTAAATTATCATCTTTCCTGTTTACCTCTATCTTCAGTTCTATGTTGGGGAAAACTTAACATTTTTGAATTTGTGTAACAAACTAACAACATTAACACTTTCGTAAATATAAAAGCATTTTTAGAAGAATTTAATATTTAGAAGACTCTGTTTGTGCCCTGGGTGCTACCATCTTGGACTGTAGCCTGAGTGGGTGGGATCCTAGTGGAAGTTGCTCTGATATTTAATTATATTGTAAAGTAGCTATATAAAATCTATCTTTCAACGATGAGAGATTTCATCGGAAATCTACAGTTTCTTCCATTCTTCTCAAGTGTCTTATTCTTTAAAGGTGAAAAAAGCAAAATGTCTCCAACCATTAAAACAAACTGAACAGAATATTTAAAATTATAAACCGTATTTATTTATTTTAAGCATCCTAAAAAACTTACACATTATAAAGTGAGGTTCTTTATAACAACATAGGATAAATATGACCCTTTATTCCCACATCATCATTTTCATAATATACCTACATTTTGCATATTGGAAATGGTTTTAACCCAGGTGCAGATATACTAGTGTTGCAAGTGGTGCAGGGCACCCGGTCCCGCCTATGGGGGCGCAATATTGTGTACTTTTATTTTTTTTCTGTAGTGTAGGGGACCTCCTGGAGCCCCCATCTCGACCCAACTTCCAACTGAAGCTCCAATAGGTGGCAGTGTGCAGCAGGGGATATATATCAGGGAAGAGGTGAGAGATCAAGGGTTGAATGATAGCAAAGTACAGAGGGTTTAGATTCTATGAGGGAGGTGCAAAGGAGATGCGTGCTATGTGAGGTGGGTGTTGAGGGGAGTGCTGTGTGGGAAGGATGCTGTGAGGGAATGGCTTCTGACAAGGAATGGGTGCTACGTAGGGATGAATCACAAGAGGGGTGGGTGCTGTGAGGGGGAGATGTTTGAGAAGGTCGGGGTGCAATGTAAAGATGGCTGCTGAGAAGGACTGGCTGCTATGTATCTTAGGGAGGGCAGCTGTTGTGACAAGGGGTCTTGGGGAGGGCTTCCCCCATTTTTGAACCAAGACCCTTCATTCTCTAGCTCCATCACTGTTCTAACCTATAAATTAGCTTCACTTAAACTAATGACTTGAAACTGTTCAGGTATGTCTGGAGAGCCCAGTTAAAGTGCAATGATATCTAATGTTTCATCGTTATCATTAGGAATGCATGTGAACACACAGATGACAACACAAACTAGATCGATAGCAGAGAAATGTTTCAGCAGTTTTCTACGTTATTTTTTATTTAGCTGATCTCAGTGCAATGTCGGACTGTGAAAGATTTTCTTTTCATTAGCTTTTCCCTCTAGACAATGTGTACCATGCTAGCCTGCAGCAAAAAACAAACTAGAACTGGGGTAAAAGAGATACCTTAAATAGCTTATTGAAGATAAAAAGTGTATGCTTTCAGTGCCACAAAGTTATTATAGATACTGAAACTAGCAATTTCCATCAGGGCACAATTCCTAATAAGAAATCTACAGCAATATAAATATGTTCTGTTACACAATTTGGTATAAATATGTTATTCAATTGTCAATGAAATATCTCTATTAGGGAAGTTCCACATTTATAGATAGTTTTTTGTATACAAATAATCCTACAGAGACATAATTTAAAAGGCCATTTACATCACTGTAAGTGCTCTTCATGGTGTGAAAGAGCACAAGATTATTTGTTAAAATAATTTATTTATATGTTACGGGTATTTTTTTCTTTTGATCTCTGCACGGACAGCACTAGAGCAGATCACTGATCTGCACTGTTCAAATTCCACAGAGGCTAGAGAGCAGTAACCTAAATTCTCTGCCATTGTAAATTACAAAAAATGTTTCTTTGTAACTGGAAATATTAGCAGTCTTACCATTGACTTGAATGGGGGACACACCCCAGCATCCTAATTGGCTGCAATAATGGAAAAGCAAGTAGACAGTCTATTTTACATGTAAACACAGATTTGATTTGATTTAAATTCTCAGTGAAAAGTGCACGTTTTTTAAAACTTCAAAAAGTATTTCAACATGCTTTTGGGAGATCTTTATTCTGATGTGGTCTAAATGTTGCTGAATTAAGTGGCCCTTTGAGGAGGAAATAGAATATAACATTTTAACTGGAAGTTCCCTGAGAAATTTAGGATTTTGAGCTTTTAATTTGTTTGGACCTAGTCAGCTTTTGAGCCATTAAGATTGTGTCACTGATACAAACAGCAAAAAAAAATGAATAACGTAAATCAGAGGTTTCTGATTCATAGAAACATAAAAATAGAAGCATTAAGATAGATTTGATGACAGATACAAAGCAAAAAGGCTAATTTGATCTGCTCATTCCATCTACCTAAAAGTTTAAGTGTGAAGGGACTCTGAATATGTTAGTAAAGATTGAATATATTGATAAAGACCAATTGGAATATATTAAAGTGGTATGAAAGTCCTTTTGACTGACAGACTTTGGATAAGTCCTGGCATTAAACAGGAAGTGAGCTTCAGTGACATCAGTATGATGATAGCATGCAGAACGCCATACAAACTGAGGCCATGAGGAAGCTTGTTTGACAAGTGAAACGGACCGTCGACATTGATATTCTTTTGAGTAATGGAATGACCCACTGATGAGCGGTATTATTTAACCCAAGCATGATTGATTCACAGAAGTGAGGCTCCTATAAAGGGCAGCTTGAAGCTGCAAGTATTATAGTGAAGGCTGTTAACAGCCTATCGCTGTGTGATATATTAAAAGCCAGAAATAAGGCATATGAAGATTACTTATAACCAATGGAGGATAATACTATGCCAATAATTATTAATTGAATACTATGGATTAAGATCTAGGGAAATATATTCACCCGGTAAATTAGGGAAGCTGTCAACCCAGTTACTAGCACCCATTTTATGTATATTTAGCTTTTTGATTTTTTTATTAAAATTTATAGTCAATAAAGAGTTGTTATGCACCAGGATATATTATATAGTCAAAATTATAGATTTACCTAGCAGTGTAGCTTAATTAAACCTCAGGATACTGTTGTGTTTATCTCAGGCATATTTAAATTACCTGTCTTTGACCCTGTCACTTCCATTGGAAGGATGTGTCACTTATTTAATGATCTTTCTGTAAAGTTGTTTTTTCTCACATTACGCCTGAATCTTTCACATTCCAACTTCATAAAACAAGGTGTCAATTTATATGTATATACAAGTTTAAAATAAAATAAAAGCAACTTTTGGAGGAGTATTTTAGCTTTTATTAAAGTGCCCAGGCAAAGATCACAGTTATTACAAAAATAAAGAGTGCACAGATAAATAAATAACTGAGCTTGAAAGTTGGATATTGTAAGAGTAAATTAACCATCAAAATACTTCCCTATTTATGCTTGCTTTACCATTTTATGCTCAATTGTAACGTTTTAATAACAACCAACTGCAGTTACATTCATTGATATGTATATTTTTGTATCTACAATAACTGGGAACCTTACTGTTTGATTAAAATTGACCAATCAATTAAAATTTTACCAATCTAAATAATTTTTATAATCTAATCATTCATGAGATACACACCACTTTGTGATCAATCTGTGATTCAATGGTAATATAATATATATATATATATATATATATATATATGTATATATATATATATATATATATATTTATTTATATGTATATATATATATTTTTTTTTTATATATATGTTTATATATATATATATATATATATATATATATATATATAAATAAATAGTACATTTGTGTTCACATTTCAATGCCTAATTACTTTTAAAAAACGTATTTCCTGCTCAGAATTCCAAGAGATATGATTATTCCACTGTACTCTGGGGAACAGGGCGGGGACACTCAAATGAGTCCACAATGCATATTCACTCTTTTAATCCAAATACAACTTTATACATGGATCCTTATAGGCATATGCTCACTGTATTACACAGCTTTAAAGCATAGCATAGGATGGATTATGCACCATTGAGAATGGATTGTGCACCACTAAGTTGAATTTGGACTATTATAAAACTATTAAAAACATTGGCAACATTGCATCCTTTTGTGACAGGTAACTCAAATACATGAGTGCCATCTATAATATAATAGAAAACACATCCGTGGTCAATCGCTGGTTACACCTATAAGAGTAAAGATCAGCACTACATGAGCATGATACCTGAGCCTGTGACAAAGCCCTGTGTGTGGCTGCAAAACGGCCATCAGGCGATCTCCCCTATCCAGGGCAACAGGTGCATATAGGTGGCAGTTAGACCTTTTTCAGGTATCATCCTCATGTAGTGCTGATCTTTATGATGGGATCACACTGTAAGGTTTCCATATGGGTAACCAGTGATTGACCACTGATGTGTTTTCTACTGCAGGTTATTACAGCCTGCGGTTGATGCATACTGATGTTATAGAAGGCACTCATGAATTAGAGTTACCTGTCACAAATTGATGCAATGTTTTTAATGTTTTTAGAATTGTCCACATTTAACTCGAAGTTGGTATTGCGGGAGACAGAGACCTGGCCTGTCCCTTTACATTGACTCCACCCAATAGTATAAACCCCTACTCCTCACAATAAGTTACCTCTATAGGCCCTGCCCACTGACACAGACTCCAACCACTTACTTGATTTTTTTCTGTCACTTCATTTACCTATTATCTTGATGATGGTGAGGTAGTACTGGTTCTGCTCACTTTTCTTATGCTGGGAAGTACCTGCATTTTCTTGATGACATGCAATAATTAATTAGAACACATATCATACATGTTAGATCAGGATGTATGTTCTTGAGTGGCAAAAGTGATTCCACAGAGAGAGACAGGGATAGAGAGAGAGGGATAGATTGAGAAGGGGGGTGGGGGGTTAGAGAGAGAGAGTTATAGAGAGAGAGAGATAGAGAGATGGAGGGATAGAGAGAGGGGGTAAAGAGAAGGGTAGAGAGAGAGAGGGACAGAGAAAGGGGGATATATATATAGAGAGAGGGATAGGAAAATAGATTGACAGAGAGAGGTGGAGAGGGATATGGAGAGAGTGGGATAAAGAGAGAGTGAGATCCTATGCCTCTCCTTCTATTCCTCTCTCTCCCTCTTTCTCAATCTTTCCTTATAGTACTCTCTATATCCCTCTCTATATCACTCCCTTTATCCATCTCTTTATATACCTCTCTCTATTTATTCCTTTCTACCCTATCCCTCCCTCGCCTTCTATCCATCTCCCCCTCTCTCTAGCTCCCCTCCCTCTCTATCCCACTCTATCCCTCCCTCTCCCTCTATCCCACCCTCTATCTCTATCCCTTCTTCTCTCTCTATCCCACCCTCTATCTCTATCCCTCCCTCTCTCTCTATCCTTTTGAGCCTAGGTCAGATATTTTCAACTGATCCAATAATTATACAAGCAGATACAATGATAGTAGCAAATATACTGAGAGAGTAAAACTGCATAAATAAATAATTTATTAAATGAGCAACTAGTTTTATTTTAAACAAATTAAGACTAAATGGCATGTGGGAGGAACATCTTGCACCTCCTCCAGAAGGACAGAGCAGAACAATAAAGTTGTACCCTAAGTTGATTCTGTATGACTCAGTACTGTTTTGTTTCTCCCTCCATTTTAAAGATAATTTAAATAGCATGTGGGATAAGCATCTCAACCCTCCCACATGCTATTTAGACTATCTTAAAAAAAATATTTGAATATATCTATGTGCTTTTTTAAATATTAATTCAGTTTATCTGCTGCCTGTACATAATTAATGTTAAGCTGCAAAAAAAAATATATTTGAGTGGTTAAGCATTTTCTACAATATATTTCTAATTCTGCTCCTTTAGCACAAAAAATTGTATATACACTATATGCTCACAACTGTTAACAAAATGTTGATTTTTCGCACTGAATAGAAACCATTTTTTCATTATCAAATGAAAAGCAGACTGTCATCATGAAACTACTAGGCTTCATTATGAATTTGCATCTATCTATCTGTGCAGCAGAAAGTTAAACACACTGACTTGTCCTCTTAACACATCTATCCCCTTCTGGTGACCTGCACCTGTCTAGTGCTACAGATCATGGCACATGTGAGAATTAAAAAAGAAAGTCAAAATTCTGTCTTGCCCGATCTGTGCTCTGATGTGCAGCACTGTGCCTGTCTGTCAGCTGCAGCATCACCCAATCAGAATGACTGGGAGGAGCTTAAGCTGTGGGATCCTACAGGGATAGTACCTCCCACTGTCCCCAGCCAATAAGGACTGCTAAATTCTCCCAGTATGCACTGCATATTGCGCATGCTGATAGAGCTATTCAAGATTGGGTGAGTTAAGTCTTTCTCTGTCTCTTACTCTCTCTGTCTCTTCCCCCATCCACCCTGCATCTAGATAGATAGATAGATAGATAGATAGACACACCAGTTTTCAGTGATTTCATGTCACATTCTGTTCATATATAATTTGAACTTCGTATTCCCCTGATTGTCCCACTAGTTTATCTGATATGTCACAACCTGTGGTTTAGCATTTAGTAATAGCCCCTCTAACTAAAAACTTGCCATATAATTTATAAATTATGAATGTGTTCTTTGATTAGGAAAAAAAACATACTCACACCACTTTGTACTCCGACCCCCAGTCATGATAACAAAAACAGAGTCTTCTGGTAATTTTTTCATTATTATAGTTTATTCAGACAAAAATGTGGATCAGTAGCAAAAGCATCCAAAAAAGGCTGCTACTGACCGGTTAAACTGAACAGAAAATGTAAACAATACAGCTTTTATACTCATTTACATAAAAACAATGGTATAGCCCATCATTCCTTCTTAGAAACATGGCATTACCCACTAGCAACCAATAACATTTTACTTACATATGATATCCAATAAGAATATAACACTTACTTTGGTGAGATCTGTGCGTATATATACTTTATATGATACCCTTCTGCGCAGTAAATAACGCTTATTAGACCTTGGGGATGACTAAAAATACATATGTGTTATGACTAAGAGCTGTGTACTCTCTCTAACTGAAAGTGCTAAGTCGTGCAGAATTAACTATTTCATAACTTATATGTTAAAAAATGGAAAATACTGGTTCCCTGCTTACGTCCCAGCCAAATATCATACTCACTGAACGAATTGCTAATTTTATATATATATATATATATATATATATATATATATATATACATAAAAAATGTAAGGATATTTGTATTATTTCCCCAACATCTTATAATGCCACCTCCAAATCTTAATGATTGCAGAGGATCAATGAGCCCTTTACAAATATAATTGTTTTGGATTTTAGTTATCTAGAATTGTTTATGTATCAAAAGCATAGGGAAAATATGTTAAATTTAGTGATAACTTAAAAAAAAAGTTTATAAAATTATTGTTGTATTTCATCCAATAAAGTAAATTTCAATATTTTGATAACTTTTGCCCTCTGTTGGAATTAATATATTTCAAGAATTGTATATACAAATTGTCCATTTTCATGTTATTACTAAACCAATTTTCCAAGCCCATCCCCAGTTTATCTCTAATAATATGCCTAACTTCAAGCCATAACGAATATAATTACGCATATTTATATATATACTTAAAAGACCAATGTGATCATGTGTATCTGCTTAGTCTATTAAATAACTAAACAGCCTAATGGGCTATTGTTTTTTATACATTAAAAAATAAAAGCAACCTCCACATTTTGTAACATTTTTAATGAACTTTACTGTGGGTTTCTATTATATTTTATACCTGCTGTTGTATGCTACTTTGTCAGGAGGGTGTACCCTTGTAAACTAACATGTTTCACTTTACTCCTACTAAAAGCACTGGCACTTATAGCTGCCACATGTACTATACACCACAGGTACTGCAACCAACATTGTAAATTCCACAGGAACATAATTGCATATAGTACTGATAAATTAAAGGCAGTATTAATGTTTTTACATTCTAAAAACGTGTTGCCTATTTTTTAAGTAAAGTTCATGCAAAGAGTATATTAAAAAAAGAAATAATCACAATGCTCCTTAAATGTTTTGTGATAGATCTGCTTTTAAATTTAAATGTTTAATGTACAGTATAAATACCATGTAAAAAAGCATATAGTATAAGCAATGTTATAGCTGTGCTTGGCATTTTTCTAATGGAAAGTAAGAAAATAAGGACAGTTTATTGATTACAATATTTTTAATGGAATGTCATGTGCTAAATATGTTTTTATAGCTTTTACGTTTTTATTAAGAATTATTTTTAACAGAATAAAATGCATATTCACTCATGTTAAGCTAATTTCTATATGTGCCATTGGTACACAGTAAGCATTCTATATGTGTGTCATTCGAGTCTTTAGTGTTTTAATGTATTGAATGGGCCGATGCCATTAGTTAGGGTCACTGAGCTTCACAGCATACTTATAAATAACATATTGCATGCATAAGACTGGATAACAGTTTTTCTACAATAAAAGCTGCTGTAGACAATTTTGAAGCTGTTAGTATTTTTTCTAAACTCAATGGAAATCATTGGCGGGGATTCACAAGGCAATACAGTCTGCAGTGTCTATTTCATGTTGTAAAAAATGGCCCTTTGCATCCCTGTCCAGCCCCTGAAATAGCTTAGTGAATTTCTCACAAAGCTATAGAGCAATGTTTCCCAAACTAATTCAGCCATGGAACCATTAATGGGTTCTAAATGTAGTGAAAGAATATAAAGACTCAAAATTTCACTTTTGTGGAACACCACATCCCACCATTTTATTCTAAAATAACTGCCAATGGTCTAAAAATAGACGTCAATACCTATTCAAATCACCTTAACCATCTCCAGGACTTTATGAAGGACACTGCAAAGCAAACAGCCTCAGTTAATTTTTCCATGGAACCTCTAGTCACACAAAATGGAACTCTGGGGTTCCCTGGGACATAGTTTGGGAAACATTGCCCTAGAGGATTGTAATATGTTTATTAAACCACAATACCAGTCAATGTTCTAGCTATGTTTTCTGTTCATTTTTTTTTAGACCATCACCCTATGGATTGTCACAGTTCCCGACTAATGCACGACACAGAAAAAGATGATAACAATAATGATGAATATGATAATTATGATGAACTGGTAGCCAAGTCATTGTTGAATCTTGGCAAAATTGCTGAGGATGCTGCGTACAGAGCCAGGACAGAATCGGAAATGAACAGCAATACATCTAATAGTATGGAAGATGATAGTGACAAAAATGAAAATGTGGGTCGGAAAACAGAGCTTAGCTTAGATTTGGACAGTGATGTTGTGAGGGAAACAGTGGATTCCCTTAAACTGTTGGCACAAGGACATGGTGTAGTGCTTTCAGATAACCTTAATGATAGAAATTATGTTGACAATGCATCACAGGAAGACACGAGGAATATGAACTATTTAACATTAGGAAAGCCAATGAACAATGGACATTCAGAGAAAATGGTGGAAGAAAGTGATGAGGAGGTTTGTTTGAGCAGTTTGGAATGTTTGCGGAACCAGTGTTTCGATCTGGCACGGAAACTTAGCGAAACAAATTCTCATGATAGAAGTCAACAGCAAAATATGATTATGCGAGGTCCTAGGCAAGATGAAGACTACTGTGACCGGACACCAGAAAGGAATTATTCAGACATGATGAATTTGATGAGACTTGAAGAACAACTGAGCCCCAGATCGAGAACTTTTTCTAGCTGTGCGAAAGAGGATGATTATAATGAAAGAGATGATGACACTACCTCCATCACCTCAGACAGGTCTGAAGAAGTGTTTGACATGACAAAAGGTAATTTATCGCTCCTTGAAAAAGCCATTGCCCTGGAAAGTGAAAGAGCAAAGGCAATGAGAGACAAGATGGCAATGGAAGCTGGAAGGAGAGATAGTATGAGGCCATGTGAAGATCCCACTATGAGACACCTTTCAGGGGAAGAACGAAGGCCAAAATCCAATGATGGTCATGTCAAAAAGCCATGCTATACAAAAGGTAATGTTTGTTTGCATATCTGTATATTCCTTACATGAAGCATATACAGTTATTTGCATTATTATACCATTCATCAAAGTACTGATTGGGTCAAGCTCAATAATGTTTTCATTATCATATCTCAAGCAGGTAACTAGGATCTGGGCAGAGACATCCAAATGATCTCACAATGTTTTTCACACTTTAATCAAATTCCATTTTGACATGTCCCTCCCTATATGTTAACGGTTATTAAAAGACTATACATGGGAAATACTTTACAAATCACATTTATGACATATGTATGGCCTATTTCTATTAATAATATAGCATCATCAATAAGGGGTTTTACAATTTGTGTGTCTAGGGCAATTATCAATATTTCCTCTCATTTTATATTATAAAACCTTACAAATCTGTTGGATCCATGTTCTTTTGAACAAATTAATTGAAAAGTGTATCCTTTAAATATACACAAGCAATTATTTTATTGCCTTTCTTGTTGACTGATTACATTTCGGCAATATTCTTTAAAGCATTGGCATTAGAATACACGTTTCAGTAGAAGCAACTACATGCTTCTCTGTGTACGATATCTCCTCCCAACTGCAGAAGCAGAATATGAGAAATAAAAATGGCAACCCCTTCAGATTAATTGCATATAATAGCTAATACATTAATCACTGTATAGACTTTTTAAACAATCGAAAAATTGTATCCGTTATCAAGTCTAGCCCTTCAGAATTGCATTTTGTACATATAAGTGGCCCTTTAAAGCAATGCATCATTAATCATATAGTATAACTGCAAATTATACAATTGAATCTGTCATTTTACCTCCTTTCTTACCCCAATTTCTCTTGAATAAACATTAGGAGAATACTCCCAGTCTCCAAATCAGCATGAAGTTTGGAAGACACGAGATTGGCATCCTTCAGGCACAAGCAGTGTCTATTACAATTAATATTTTACCTAAAATTGTTTTATGCCAATGGCTTACACAGCCATTAATGTTGTTTATTTGTTTCAGCCGTCCCAAATATATGAAGTTCTTCCCAATTTACCACGGTCCTTTAAGAAATGATGGTACATAATATATGATCCATATTGCGTAGACATTCATTATCATAAGATGATAGTTAGTGGAAATGATTTGAGATGCAAGTCATGAATGTGTCTTGAGTAAAGATCAATAGTAATTTCTTTCTTAAATACATTTCACTTGCTTTGTTCTTTTGAGAAGAAACACTACCTTGAGAGTAATTTAATCAGGAGCTGAAAGGTAGATTCAAATGGTATAACATATACCACTACTAGATTATATTGGGCAGCCCACACAAGGTAGGAATTTAGAGGCACACAAGTTTTGTTCTTTTATCTCAGTTTTTATCCAATTGCATTTATATTATATATTGTTATTGATTGTAGAAAATAATAAGCATGAAACAAGATTTAAGCACATAAAAGCAAATAAAATAAGAATATAATAAAGATCTTGCTGATGTGCGTGATAGATATTGTGCTAGAGTGGGCTGTAAATATTTTATAGTACTTTATTGTAGGCACCTTTGGCATTGTTAAGTTACAATATATTAATAATTTTAAAGTGAGCTGTTATATTTACCCATGACAGACAGGAAGTTATCTGAAGTTTGTAATGGATATATAATTGTGGCATGTAAAGAATCAAAGAGCTCCCAAATTCCTGAGATAGATAACAAACAATATTCATTCCTAAAGGGTTATTATTAATGTATTTTGAAAAGAAAATGGATAAAATGCAATGAGTTCTATTTATCAAGCAATTATGCAAGTGCGGAGAAAAAAGTGCATGTAAATATGTCCATTCCCTGTGTTTTCTGTAATAGCTATTTTTCAGTTAAATTGTGTCCCTGCTTCATAGAAAACATAGGAATGTATGTCATACTTCCACTTATTCCCACTTTGTCCCTACTTATCCCCACTTTTATGCACAAGTGATAAATATATCCCAATATGTTTGATCTAATTTAGCCAAATAATGAATTGAAGCAAATTTTAGAGCAAGTGTAATCTAAGTTAGTTGAGGATGCCCAAAGATTCCCAAAGTATGTTCATTTCCTGTGGGAGGTGGTACTGTGAGAACTCCTGATACCATGATAAAAAGTTTATGACAAGGTTATCTCATGAGAAAACAAATATGTTACAGTATATTCATAATTGTAACTTTATTGATTGTTTTTACCCATGATAGAGTTGAAGTTATATGATGTTTGTAATGGATATATAATTGTTGCATGCTCAAACTCTAAAAGCTCACAATCTCTTGAAATAGGTAACCCACAATATTCATTCCTATAGGTTTATTATAAATATGTTTTGCACGAAAATAAAATGATATAAAGTAATAAAATTAACACTAAAGCAACCTAAAAAGAGATAAAAAAAGCTATAGGTTATAGTTATTAAGTGACAATAAAATCGTTAATTCACTTATCCCAGCTCATAAATGAATCCCCAATATGTTTTATCTAGTGACTAGTGATCTGAGCAAGTGTAATCTAGGACTTACAGTGTGCCACATATCTGTGTTTCCATGGTTAGTTGTCCAATACCATGAGAGTTCTCAATACCATGGCAGTCAATAAAAGGTTTACCAAGAGCAAATACTTGACAGAGACAAGGTTATGGAGAAACAAATATGGCAAGGGTCTGTAATGAAAGGGCAACTCATTGAGAAACTAGATTGACTAATCAATCTGTGCTATATTGTGAAATGGGAGGCATGTGTACCATCACTAGTGCACACACAACTGGTTCATAGTGGTTTGCTGAAATTAAATTAGGCCAAATCTTTTGGAAAATTTCACCTGTTTGGCATGGTATACAACCCCCTCTCAAAATCGCTACCCTAGATCAAGGACGAATACACAAATATTTTACTATTGCAACAACTATTTATTATTATTTATGGTTAAAGAATCCTAATTAACCCAACCATCTATCTATCCAAAATGGATTCAGTTGATTAATATTGTACAGCATATTTAAGCAGATCACATCTTTACCATCACAAGAAGTTTTGCTGTTGCAAAATGTTGATGCATGCCAAGATATAATCAAAAAATCCTATTGAAAGTCAACTCTTTGTATCAGGGAGCTCTCACTATATCTTTGCTGTATGCCATGGGAGCACATAGATCAGGTATTTTCTCATTGTTAGAAATACATTTAGGTATATGGAGATTATGTTTCTAATTCAATTCAAGTGGTGCCAAGAACATACACTTTTAGACAATCTGTTCCATTGCAGTGACCTGTTCTTCCTCCACAATAGTTGTTTCACTTTCTATGGAAGAATAACAAAACTAGTCATCATAATTACTGCAGATCAATTAGCATTGCTTTGGAAGATGCTAGTATATACCAGGGCTTAGTCGGGAGTAGGCATGAACTACATTTGGATAGTGGTCTTAAAACTGAGGTTAGTTTTCTTTAACAATATATGTGGCCATTGATTTAGCTGTTATTTGGCAGTAGTTTTTCTGGTTTAAATGTTAGACTGAGCATGTGCTATTTTGGAGCAACATCATATTGGTGCAGTGTGTTTCCTTGAGTTTTTGGGAACAAATAAGTCTTTCTGATTATGGTGCATATAAATAGCCTATAGCAAAACTCTTCTGATAATATGAGTATCCTAGCCAATAACTGTAAGTGTTGATGTACAACTGCTTACATATGTATAAGGTGTAGGGCACATCTAAATTAAGCGAAGGCAACCCTTTGGACAGTCTAAGGGTACACACTAAGAATAGTTTGTTTCCCCCTCTTCTTTAGGGTGGAGCTTCTCCCATCATAAAAACTGCTTAACATTTTGGCAGAGTGTACTACTACTTACTTGACTTATAGACCATTACAGTGGTCCTTTATATATACTGAGGTCAGTTCATAGATTTTTTTTTTTCTGGAAATTATTAGGTTTTATTAATAGCATACTATGAAATTTGAGATAATCCATTTTCCTTTCAAAAATATTTCCTTAGACCACAAACATAGGGCAATTAATAGCAGATAAGGATGAATTAACACATAGCATGCCTCCATGTAAACAATCAATTGAAACCCCCTTGGAAGCGTCAAGCTGACCTTGGTTTACCTCTATCAGTGATTACACACACACAGCAAAGATAATCTTTTATGCATAATGCATTTAGGAAGATCAGCAATCAATTAAAATGTCACCATAATCCACACTAATGTATATTTACCAGGTTAAATGTATAAACAGAATATTAAGAGGACGTGGCATTGTGGTGATGATCATATAATGCAGAGATGCCCATGGGACAGTAACACCACTGGAATAAATAGACCACTGTAGTCACCTACTTAAAATATAAACTTGATAATAGGCTCTTTATTGAAAGTAAGAAAAACATATAGCATTCATGTATTATATTTACTTGCAATTATCCTATCTGGTGCCCCACCGTGTATTTTTTTAATTGCCTTCTCAGCAGGGTGTTTTTATAAACTAATGAGATTTCAGCTCATCCTATTGAAACCACTGACCCCATAAATTGCCACATTTCCATTGTAGCAATCCAGCTTCCAGAGCATTTAAGGTTTCCTCCCACCTGCAGAAGTAAATTAGCAGAAACCAAAATAACAACTTCCAGTGCAGCATAAATTGTCACTGTCTAGTAGTTATTCAACACAATATATTGTAATTGAGAGTATCATAGTGATGCTTTTTTGGATAATTTAAAAGGACAGCAGGCACAAAATAACACTATGGACCCGGTGGAAAGAAATATTAAAGGAATAGCAATAGTCATTTTCCATAGTAGACCACTATTGATGCCGTTATTAATTTAATAGCAGCAGTGACTTAACTTTTTCCCTAGTACACCCTCATTTGGGATATGGAGTACAATATTAGGCACCACTTCATAAAAAGTACTTTATAGAGCTGGAAAAAAGTAAAAGGGCATTCAAGGTTATTCTGGATAACTAGAGGAGTATTGATCCTGGGAGGAATACACTTGCCAGTATCGGGGGTCAGGACATAATTGTATTTGTTCCCTTATGAGACAATTGGCATGTCTTGATGGTTTGCCTTGATTTGTATAAATTAATAAGTAATCCACATATTACAAGGATCAGAGGCAATCTAAAGTGCTTGAACTTGATGAACCTCAATTACTATGTAATTCTATGTTACTATGTCACTATTGCAAAAGTGAAAGTGGCTCTGTTACCCCAAAACATATATTGGATCTTTTCAAAGATTATTAAAAATTGGCTATGCAGTATAGTCGCCATTTTTATAGGAAATCGTTCTCATGATTTACACACAGTTGTCTGAGTAGCCATGGTAAGATAGGCACTTCCATGTACTAACTTAAGACACGTCTTGCTTGAATTATACAAAGAAGGGTATCTAATTGGCAAAATATTACTAAGATATTGTTGCTACACATAAGTACTCTGTGTTATAAATTAGCACATCAGAGTACCATAACACAGCAGTATATTTGCATAACTCAATAATATTTTACTTTACCCCCAAAAAAGGACGAGCACAATACACAGTCAGTTGCAATGCTATTATAAAGAATGACAATCACTTTTATACCTTATTATGGTGGAATAATCCAGTAAATACCGCTATGAAATGGATCCATTGTGATATTCAGAATTCAAAATCTATTTGGGCTAACAACTAAATTTGCTGAAACTGAAAGAATATAGAAAAAAAATCATATTTAAAAGCCAATGAATATGTCAAAAAGACAAGATGGTTTCAATACAGCAACAGAAAATGTGTTTATTCCATGTGGTCGATAAGCCTTTACAGTGGAAGGAAGCCGTTTTTAATGAGTCTCTGTGCAGTGCAGGTGGCCTTGTGCTTTTATCCAATAACTATAAAAGGCCTAGCCTTTATAAAGATTGTGCGTTAAGAGTGTAGAGTTTGAAAGAAACTGTGAAATTTAATGCTGCTCTTGTTCTTTCTTCCCCTCAAGAGTGATGAGACAAGGCTCCTGACCCAGCAGGGGCACCAGTGCATTGTAATGAGGCACTTCCCACTCACATGTCTGAATTACTGCAACTCTGTCTGAGATGAATACAAATTGTTCAGAAATCTCACTGGTCAATTATTTGTTTGAAACCTTGGGGAGGCGATATTAATAATAAAACATTTTGAAAAGAAGTGGATTGTATTTATTTAGAGTGCTTTAACTTGGCTCTCTGCATCACATCTAGTTTGCCAAAGTATTGTCAAGTCTGTCAAAATTTCAAAAACATATTGAAAAGATTAGTAACCTGAAGAAATAATTTCACATGCATTTCACATTTTTTGTGTTTTTGCATGTAAAGCTTGAGTTAGGGAAAAGCAACATCTTGCATAATTTATTTACTTTTTTTAAAATTTATACTATCTAATACAGTGGTTGACAGAGTACCCTCCAAGGGGCATATTTGGCCTTCAAAACATTTCCACAAGGCCCTCATTCTGTTATACAGAGTAAATAACAGCTAATTTGCCTCTTGGCAAAGTCCATTTTCTTACACAGTACTAATTACACCTAGTTCTCGCTTATAATTATTCTGCTACATACCCAGTCAAATGGTTAAAGATGTTGTGCAGCCATTATTTAAGATTTAGGTGGCCCATATACAGCCCTTTATGTGAAAAATGTGCCCACTATAAACTTAATAGTATACAATAAAAAAAAGGAAATACATATTGGAGGATGGGCAAGCATAGATAGAAAGAAAGAAAGAAGGATCGATAGATAGATAGATAGATAAATAGATAGATAGATACAATGCTAAAAATCTTATGCAAACTCATGTAAATGAGTTTGTCAGCATGACGTCGGTAAAACATGGAAGTTAGACGTAATCTGCACTCAGAGGCTAAGAAATAATTAATGTAAATAAGTAATATTTGTTGATCGGGCTCGCAATCAAGCAATCTAGCACTCAGTAAAATGCATTAGATTATCAGTTCTAGTCCACGTGGGTTTCATTATGATATGTATTAACCCCTTGAGTCCCAGGATTGATATTACTCAGAAATAAGAGTTACAAAATAATATTTAAGTGCATATTTCTGGGTTTGAGACTGTTGTTCTATTGATTCCCATGCTTTTAAAGTACAGTAGTTTGTGTTAAACTGCTGCTACAGCTATAATAAGTGTTTGAAAAAGCCCTTGCAAGTCCTATTTAGTACTCCT
Organism: Discoglossus pictus; assembly: GCA_027410445.1. NCBI lineage: Eukaryota > Metazoa > Chordata > Amphibia > Anura > Alytidae > Discoglossus > Discoglossus pictus. Next base: position 391,189,688 of record CM050165.1, on the reverse strand, counting down.
AACGTTATACTTTTTTCAATTGTGGGTTCAACATTATTTGCGATCTAGAGCTATAAGTGTATTAGAATATTGATTTTATGTAAATGTAATTAGTTAGTGCTCATAATATTCGAGCTGTGCTAAAACCAATGGAATTCTATGGCCAATTTTGCAGATTTGGTTGGCCCATAGTGATTGTGGGCGGGTAACTTGTAATCTGATTGCGAGTAGCTAATAGAATGGTACAGGTGTAAGCAAGCTAATAATGTACCAAAATATATAACATTATAGTAACACTGGATGATGATTATTAGCCAAGAACAAACTAATAAATCATTGTAGAATCATTGGGAATTCTTCTAATATCTGTTTTCTATCATAATCTGCTCACATCATACAACCTATACCATAATCCACTATAATAAACATATCCCATGCTTAAATCCACATACATGTATGCCATAGCCTATCACAGTCATAACCCAGCCCATAGCACTATTATATGGTGTAATGTACCTAACGTAGCATTAATTTAACAATACATAAAATTACCCCCACTCCTACCAAACATGCAGTATGAAAAATATGACGTTTAATAAAAAGGAAATAGATATACAACACATAACCCAAAATCTAAATTTACATAACTGCTCACATGGAAAACAAACTACCAAGCCCTACCTTTTACATATGTATTAAACACTTTTTATTAATACATTGTATAAAGAGAAACAATTTCACATATTCAGAAATTGTATTTACTTTTTCTTCAGTCGTTATATTTCTCAAAAGAAAAAAACTGTGGTACTCATAAAACTGGGTTTCATTTGTTTAATATCTGAATAGCAATAAAATCATAACTTGAAGAAAATACATTCAATGTAGCAGTCAAAACTCACATTTGAACTTTAGCAGATTTACATTTCTCCACCTCTATCAGGTGTCTAGGGGATGGAAAATTATCTGTATATGAGGCTGTCCTTGTAGCAGTCTTTATCTGCCTTCCATTAGATAAAGACTATCAGGACAGTCTGTAGGGAATATAAAATAGCCACTGCAGGAAAACTTCCACTCTTCAGAAACAAAATTAGGATTATTTACGTAGGCAGATAGGGTTACCTGGTGGTCCATTGGTTAGGACTCATTACTTCCAAAGCTGTCGACCTGGGTTGGATTCCAAGTCTGGGAACCAAGTGATCACACCACTCTGAAGCCAAGCAGGGTTGGGCCTGGTCAGTACTGGGATGGGAGACAACCTAGGAATACCAGGAGCTGTATGCTGCGGCCCACTGGAGAAGGACCTGGCAACTCACTCCAGTAGCTCTGCCATGATTACCAAGTGGATCAGCATGACCATGGACATAAAGATGTTATGGTGTATAAGGTTACAAAGAGTCAGACACAACTAAACAATGCAAAAAAAAAAAAAATAGGCAGATCCTCCTGCACTTATAGGACACCTAATGGGGGAAAAGGAAGAAGCAGCTCTGCCTGTCACTCAACATTAAGGTTAATAGTATTATCCTTTATTTGTAATGCGCTAAGATATTGCATAGCGCTATACAGGGGTTAAGTACAAGGAAATAATTGATATTAACACGTTGCAAAGGATGGAGGACCCTGTCTTTGACCTTAGACACAAATTAACACAGTATTTTTCACACAGCACCTTACAAGATTGAAAACTCGCAAACTTACCATCTAAATATTCAAATGATTGCTAATCAGTTACAAAATTAATAATTCAAACCTTTTTATATTAGTATTACATCCTTTAAATTGTCTATATAGATTAACTCCAATCATCTTTGAAATGTAATCTTAGTCTGTAGATTTTGTTGGAAATGTATTTATATAAAATATTGATTTTATTGTGTTAATGCAGATCACTCTCGATCAGACAAGAAGGAGAGCAAATGTCCAACACCAGGCTGCGATGGGACTGGCCATGTTACTGGTTTATATCCTCATCATCGGAGCTTATCAGGATGCCCGCACAAAGATAGGGTACCTCCAGAAAGTAAGTTACATTCAACAAAATATTGGGAACATTTATATTGCATTTGGTGTGGCTTTCAATAACACAAATTATATAAATATGCAACAAACTGTTTTATGTACAAGCACATATTATTATTATTATTATTATTATTATTATTATTATTATTAATAAATGTTATTAGTAATGCACCAACATATTCCGTAGAGCTGTACAGGGGATGAGAACAAGGAAAAATACAATGTCAACAAACTGCAGAAAATGAAGGGCCCTGTTTTGAGCTTAGAATCTTTGTAGAAAGTTTTCCAAAGTACCCCACAAGATTGGAAACTCGATACTTACCATCTAAAAGTGAAAGACACTACTTTTGTAAAGATTTGTTTAAATACATTTTCTATGTATTTTGATTAAAAAATTGCGCCCTTGCCAATTGAATAGGGCTCTGTATAAGCACAGAGCATATATTTTTACAGAAGTTTTTAGTTAGTGATCTTCTATCCAAAAGCAAGGTCTTCACTAACTAAAAACTTTAGTAAAAAAAATATGCTCTGTGCTTATATAGAGCCCTATTCAATTGGCTGAATCACAATTTAATAAGGCTGTAAGTGTTTGTTTGCATATCTAAATATAATTTTATTAACAAGTGCTCAAAAGCTCTGTTTTCACTCACTGAAAACTTCCAAGCAGTACCTGCAAAGGTCTGCACCCCCAGCTCATGCATGCAGTGTTTCTATTGGTACTAGATGTACTAGTCAATCACAGATTGTCTCTCAGCAGCATTTAAAAATGCTAATGTGAAACAGTCTGTAAGTGGCTAGTACATCTAGTACTACAGAAACATGAATTAGCTGTGGGGCAGACCTTTTTAGGGACTGTTTAGAAGGTTTGAGTAAGTGAAAACAAACAGCCTTATTAAATTGCGATGCAGTAAATTTAAAAAGGCTCTATTTGACCACATAGCATATTTTATTCACAGAAGTTTTTAGTTAGTGAAGACCTTGCTTTTGGATAGAAGTGCACTAACTAAAAACTTCTGTAAAAAAAAAAATGCTGTGTGCTTATATAGAGCCCTATTCAATTGGCCAAATCGCAATTTTATAAGGCTGAAAGCTTTTAAGCACTTGTTAATAAAATGCAGCCTTATTAAATTGCGACTTGGCCAATTGAATAGGGCTCTATATAAGCACACAGCATTTTTTTTTTACAGAAGTTTTTAGTTAGTGAACTTCTATCCAAAAGCAAGGTCTTCACTAACTAAAAACTTCTGTAAAAAAATATGCTCTGTGCTTATATAGAGCCCTATTCAATTGGCCGAATCGCAATTTAATAAGGCTGATGATGTTTACATATGCAAACAAACACTTACCGTAGGTAGTTTATTTTAATATTGAAAAAGGGAAACTTCCACATCCTTTTCGTGAGCTCATCTGCAGACTGCGCCAGTCTAAACAAAATGGGTGGTGATCAATATTTTTCTGCATCAATTTTCTCGCGAAAGATCTTTTTTAATCAAAATACACAGAAAATGTATTTAAACTGGTCTTTACAAATTTAAAGTTATGAACACTGGGTCATTACAGTGGCTATTTGGCTAAATGCCCAAACAATTTGCAATATGGCCGTTGGAAAAAAAGTGAATTTTGCTTTGTTTTGGGCACTTTGGATTGTTTGGTACTACCTCAGATGAGAGTAATAACGTAATTCCTATGTTATTATAGTGTGTACTAACGGATAATTGACTGTTGTACAAATGAGTTCCATTGAATAACAGTATAATAATCACATATATAATCGTCATAACTGCGGGTTGTCAAAAGTTAATGCTAACGATGTGGCCCTCGCAAAGGCGCTCCTTGCCTGCAACTGCGGACCTCGCAACATTTATGGACTTATGGCACACAAATACGAGACGCGGGACTTAGAAAAAAAAACATTACCACCTCGCAAAAATACGACTTTAACGGCCGACCAGCGCAAACCTCAAAACATTAAAAACACAATAAATACACACAACAAACACATAAAAAGCTAACCCACTGCAAGAGGGGGCACCCAGGACCTCTGCAAGTGCAAAGTCCAAATTTAGAGACCCGAAAATCACCTAAGCAAAAGAAAAAATGGCCGCCGAAAAAACAAAAACGAGGCTACAGGACCCTAAACATGCAAAACATGACCAAACACATACGGATTTCCCGATAAAGCCGGACAAGGTCCAAGAACAAGGACGCTAAATCACCAACAGCCGCGTACCACACATTAGGCGCCATTTTACAACACTAACTTACACAATGAGGAAGTACACAGCTACACTAGCGGATTTTCCTCGCGCACGCAGCCTATTTACACTACACACTGCACACATTGCTGACACTTACACAGCAGCTCCACAGCAGGGAAAACACACATTGTATGCTACAGCAACATGAAAACAGATTGTCAGCTCTTCAGCACAATGCTTCCTGCATTTATTACTTCCAAATAGGTAAAGTATATTCCTTTATTAATGTATTATTTAGTTCATTACCATACACCAAACAGCATTAGCTCACTTACAATTTCATTCCCGTCATTTTTTGACGGGCAATATTCTAGTAATAATAATAATAATAATAATACATTTAGGGCAATACATCTGAATGCTTCACAATGTTGTGTTGTATTTCTTTCTTGTGCTCACTTTGTTCCTGTACTTGAGAATACAAAGTTAGTCATTGCAATCCATGGCTGACATCATAAGGTTGCCACGGTAACTAGGTGTTTTGCTATACATCAAACTCTTTGCCAAGCTGTGTGTCCTTGTAGATAAAAGTACACAATAAACTTTATATCCGTATTTTAAATATACTCTTGGAACATTTTATAGCAAAGTTATTAGGGCGTCTTTCAAAACAACATGGCAGACGTTTCAAATCTTAAAAGTAAAATGAGCTATAAAGGTGAGTTAAGATGTTAAGATGATCAGGATGATTAAATATAACTTGAGATGAAGGAAGATCGGGCAATATTCACTAAGGTCAGAGTTCTTTCTCCAATGTTGCTTACGACAGATTAAGATGTCATGATTTGAAGCTGTAGAATTAGATTTATTTTGGGAAAGTACAGAAATGTTAATGGATACATTAAATAACCTAGTGAAACCATAAAGATATTATGAGGATTCATTTAAACTATTATTGTTAGGTAGATAGGGGGGACAGAGAGACAAGATTAGTATATTTGTTAAAGGACCGCTGAAATGTCATATATATAGTTTTTTTTTCTTTTGAATAACTTTACTTCATGATGTACAATTATTTTTGAAATATTTCAATAAATAATGACAGCCTTTAATTTTTAAATAATGCATTCACTTTTGTTTTTTCATAATGGCAGATATTTTGTCTGTGTTCTTACAAAACATTAGATATCTGGGAGCAACTGTGCATTTGTATAAGATCTCTATTGAGTTTTGTTGAAAAGTGCTGTCTAAATAGCACACAGAATGATATGGAAGAGCAAAGCCCAGTAGCATTATCCTCTCCCTCAAGCTACAGGCAGATTATTACACACTTCACAAGATATGCCATTTCTCCTAAACGACAGTAGTTATTTAAATCCATGCTGTAGTTATTTAAATCCATGTTTTTAACATAAAAAGCAGTTTTTCTCTACAGTAAATAATTTCTGATATATTTAGAATTGATTGTGCAGCTAAGTATGCTAATTTATGGCTCAGAGTGCTTGATCAGGGTAGGAGAGGGGTTTAACTGCCAGATAACAATGCAGGTCTTTGTTCTGGACACTATAGAGACCAGCATGCAGACTGTAATCCTAATTAGTGCATCAAAGCAACTTATTAATATGTGAGAGCTGCTTATTTGTGTATACATTTCCCATGATTTTCCCAAGAATTTCCCTTGATTGATTCACTTTAGAAAAAAATAGATAACACAACATATAGCCAGTTTTTCCTGCTGTTTAAGAATATCCTAAAACACAACTTGATTTTTGGGTGACATAGTCCCATTGAGTCTGCTACTTCCTTTGGAAACTGTGTCCATGTAAACAAATGAGTTTATCATTAAGCCTACTGTAAGCAATGTCAGTGTTAGCTGCCACATTTCCATTGGCTTCTTCATCATTCAAAGTCATCTCTCACTTAATCAGCAGAAATTAAACTAGTAGATTCCACTGCAGCATAGTTTTATTTAAAAAATATTAAAGGGTGTATTTTTTTTTAACATTCTAAAAATATTTGGCCTATGTAGCTTTTCAAAAGAATATATTTTAAATATAGGGTTACAGCAATTCTTTAACATATAGTCAAAGTGTCATTTTTTTTCCATTCATTGTAGTCTTGGATGGATTTTAAAGAGTAGATTCAAAAGGATATTTATTATAGGAACTATAAAAACGTCTCAAGCTCTCTACTTAGTGAATCTAACCAGAATGTGACATGTTCAGAGTACGCATACAAACAAGATATCTCTGTCTTGAACTGTTTTTTATAAGTAACTGTGGGAAGCAGAACATGTAATATTTAATAGATGTATTGTTTGATGCATAAGCACACTGTTATTTTCTTTATACAATCATTTTTCTCTTATTCTTTTGTGTCAAGTTCTTGCCATGCATGAAAATGTTCTTAAGTGCCCTACACCAGGCTGCACAGGGAGAGGCCATGTGAATAGCAACAGGAACTCGCACAGAAGGTAAGCGCCGCGTCTCCAGCTCTGCTGCAGACGGACATTTTTACTGCAGCAGCACTTTTGGTAGTCCCATTTGAATTAAGAAAGATGACAGCTGGTGCTTACTAGGCTTTCTTAAACTACTGGAAAAGTTTAACTTTGTCACATAATTGTTGGCATGCAGCTCCGCTGTCCTTCAAACAAATTGTATTAAGTTAAGTTTTTTTTTTTTTAATATGCTGGGGGAATCTTCTAAGCATCTCAAGTGGCTGAGATGAGGTGAGAAGAACTGGGATATCTCAATATTTTTAATGTGTCTGCAATTGTTCAAGAAACATGGGATATATATTGTATACATTTTTTGCTAAATAAAATAATTTCTTCATTGATACACTATCTTCCATATGTGGGTCCCAAAATACTAAAATGCAGATGAATTTGCTAATGTGCAGAGCTTGTCACAATATACTAAAGTGTATATGCTAAACCGTAGCACGCTATAATAATGTACAACACAATGTGTGTATGGTACAATATGCTAATGTGTAGACTATTATTCTACAGTGTGGCACAATATGTGTGGGTCATTATATTTAATGTTTGATGCAATATGCTATTTAACACATTGCAAAAGAATGGAGGGCCCTATTTTCGATTTTTAAATCAAATGTACACAATGCCTTCCCTAAAGCACCTAACAAGATAAAAAAAACTTACAATCTAAAGGCTGGGGGTGATAAGCTTTAAAGAGATGCATTTTAGTGAGGTTTTGAAGGTTTGGGGGCAGGAAGATACTCTAAAGGCGTGAGGCAAGGAGTTCCAAAGAATAGGGGCATCACTATGAAGGCGGGAGTGCGAGGAGGTGATAAGAGGAGGAAAAAATAAGGTAATTAGAAGAAAATTAGCTGAGCAAAAATGGCGGATGGGGGAGTATTTTGAGACAAAACAGAGATATTAGAAGGTGCTATTGTTGAGGGTTTATATGTTAGGGTCATAATTTAGTGGAGTTACTGACAGAGTGATGCTGCAGACACTGAGCATTGAGTATGGTATGTGAGAGTAGAGGCAATCATTATGGAGTGGAGAGAGTTGGGTAAAGGAGAAGCCAGCAACAAGAGAGTTGCAGTAGTCATGGTGAGATATGACAAGAGAGTGGATTAGAATTTTCGTGACATATTTTGGAGATGTTTTTTAGGTGAAAATTACAAGATTTTGTGATTTTATCCACTACAAATTTACTATGCGCTCTTACTTCTCTGCTCACAAACACCATTATATAGACTTTGAGCTGTACAGGAGCACCTGGGGATGTATTGGTTTGTGTAGTGTGCCATGATTGTGGATGTGAGCAATGGCATCTACGGGGGCAAGAGTGTCAAGGGTAGTAGTTAGAGTCTTGTTGCATTGTGAAGTGGCAATGTCAAGGCAGGTAAGGGTGATGAGGGGACTGAGAAGGGGTTGTAGCACAGTGGAAATATGGTGTAGGTCAAGTGTTTTCAGGTTTCTGTGAGTTCTGGAGGTAGGGAGTGAAATAGGGCAGTGAGAGGGAGATGTAATGAGGTTGCAGGTTAGGAGATGGTAGTTCGACCAGAGGGAGTGGGGTGGTGGCAAGATTGGAGGTTTGTACAGGTTGTTGAAAATAGTGTCAAGGGAGTGCCCATCACGGTGAGTTTGGAATTCTGTCTCTTGTGAGAGGCCACATAATATGCCAAAGTGGTCACTCCCATGGGTAGATTACAATCTAGTATACTAATTTGTGACAAAGCATAAATAACACCCTGTGCCACACTGAATTGTTCATATATATTTTAAGAATGTTTAATTAGTTTTTAATGCTCTTTAAAAAAAACATGTTGTTTTTGATTTTTCCTGTCTATATTTGTCTCTCTATATATTTTTTTCTTTTGAATTCATTTAGATATATAGTAAATTATTTCATGCTATATAATTATAGAAATATAAAAAACAAATGTGCTAATGCTATTACTAATTGTATAACTTTTTTTGTATATATCAAGTTGAGCTTCCCTAAATTCATCTAATCAATATGAGAAAAATAAAAGTATTTCAAGATTTTTCTTTCAATCTACAGCCTTTCGGGGTGTCCTATCGCTGCAGCAGAGAAACTAGCAAAAGCTCAAGAAAAGCATCAGAGTTGTGATGCATCTAAATCAAACCAAGCTTCGGATCGTGTCTTAAGGTGTGTAAGGTGATAAAATGTCTAAAACTGAAATAGGTAAATATGTGTAAAAGTAAATTAAACGTGAGCTATCTCTATCTTCTTTCAGGTTAAAAAAATAATAAACATCTGCTCTCTAAATAAAACATACCATGCATCTGTGTCCAAAACAGAGCATGAACTTTATTTAGCAGTACAGATTTCTGTCCAGTTTTTGCACCAATGGGCCCTTTCCCTTGGTAAATACAAGTTTGACTCATTTGGCCCCCTTGAACTACCCCACATGGGCCAGGTCTGCCTCCAAAGTACAACCTGCCTCCTTCTCCACGTAGGTACCAAGGGATTTATGGCTGCAGCGATCAACTACCTGCAGGCAGGATCTGGGCACAGCAGAGGTTGATTAAGTAGTGTGATTGCTGGAGACCGAGTGATGGATCTAGGTCTAACCCATGTGGGGCACCATAGACCTGGGGTGTGCAAGTTTTAGATTCTCGGGACTTGTCTTCGCTGCTTGGAGGACCCAGCGGAGGGTAGTGGGGCTGGTTAGCGGGCTTGAGGTAACTCCTAAATGGGAACAGTGGAAGGGCCCAGTGAGTTCAGGGAAAACTGCAACGGCTCCTCAGATGTTGATACCTTTATTGAGTTGAAGGGGAGTCCACTTTTAGGGGGTGACTTTGGCTTCCATAACAATTAGCAATTCAGGCTCCCTATTAGATTTAATGGGTGGGGGGGGTCATGAACAATGACTAAGGTCAAGGTCTAACCCATGTCATAGACCTGGCGTGTGCAAGTTTTATGTTCTCGGGACTGATCTACGCTGTTTCGGGGACACAGCAGAGTGTAGTGGGGCTGGTTAACAAGCTTGGGGCACCTTCTAATTGGGAACAGTGGAAGGGCCCAGTGAGTTCAGGGGAAACTGACTTGTGAGTCTATCCCCTCCTAGGCAGCTGCTCCTCAGATGGCAATACCTTTATTGAGTTGGAGAGGAGTCCAATTTTAGGGGGTGACGTTGGCTTCGATGACAATGTTAGCAATTCGGGCTCCCTATTAGATTGAATGGGGTGGTCATAAACAATGACTAAGGTCAAGTATTTCCTAATTTGTAGTTAACTACAGGACAAAAGATCAAAGGAGTATCGACTGCAAAACACTTGACACCACTTGACCCTGCTCTATTGAAACAAAGTGTTTCAATTGCTATTTTGACAGCCTTGTTAAGAATACATGATGACTTAATCAGCCCTGTAGAACTCCTTTTTAAGTCAATGAAGCCTAATTTATAGCTTATCACAAGGTCGAATCCTGCCAAGACCCTAGGACTTTGAGCAAACTGGGTATCACAGTTGGCTACTGAAAGTTTCTATTGATTGTCCTTAAAGTTGTACTAAACCCAAAATATGTTTATTAGCCCAATGTATTAGTTATACTCCCAAACATACTCTACAAACAAAACAAGTGTGTTCACAAAATGAAAAAATGCCCCAGAGCACCCTAGGCTCAAATGACCTGGTGAAAAGGGATCTGAAAAGTCCATGGGTCATGGAGACCATGACATTCCCTTAATACTGATTTCAACAGAAATAGCCTAAATTAGAGTTTTATTTCTCAAAGGGAATCTTGGCATGATTTTAAACCTTTGTCTCACTCATTTTCATGTAAAGAAAACATTTGTACAATTTTCAAGTTTACAGAAGATTTGTGAATTCACTATTTGGCACATATATGTCATCCACCCTCCCCATTTCTTCCATAACACTCCTGGACAAATGCTCTTATAGGGGAAGAGAATTCAAGCAGCTATATAACTTGTTTTAAAACAAATCCTTCCATGAATATGTGTTAAAAAAAAACATAATTCTAATTTCCAGAACACATTTCTCTGTTGTTTGTCTAAAACAGATCTTGTGTTTGATTTTTTCCAGACCCATGTGTTTTGTTAAGCAATTAGAAATCCCACAGTATGGTTACAGGAATAACGTATCAACGACCACACCTCGGTCCAACTTGGCCAAGGAATTAGAGAAATATTCCAAGACGACATTTGAGTACAATAATTATGAAAACCACGCCTATGGGAAGAGGGCTATCGCTCCCAAGGTGCAGTCCAGGGATATATCTCCGAAAGGATATGACGGTACATTATATATACATTAAATATCAATTTGTTTTTTAACCAGGATATAGATTCTGTCTCAGTAATGTGGTACATAGTTGTTCTGTGTGAATGGAAATAATATGTTGAGAGACTTATTTTCTCTGAGAGCTAATGTATAAAGAGGGTACTTCAACACAGAAATCTTGTAAGCAGTAAGAATACTTGTAATTCCATTGGTCATGATGTGTAAGAGCCTGTGATTCTCCAGACAAATACCACTAGGAGAGACTGCAAAAATAATTCACTAATACAATGCCAGAAAATATCATAGAACCAACATTATACAAAACATGATAGCACTTGAAAATAAATATACCATTTGATACCCGTTAAGCACCTGTTATAGCAAATAGATAGTTGCATTTGTGAAAGCAGCATCACAACATGATTTGAAAACATTGAATGAAAAGGAAACATTGATTCACATTTACATTAGTAACAAAAGAAGAGTAATTACCACATTTTTAGTGTGGGCTAATTAAATTTTTCAAGCAGCCATTTAAAGGCACCCTGAACTCATGGGTGCAGAGTAGTGCAATCAAGTAAATAATTTATCTGTAAGAAAATTTTCAACAATTAGGATCTGCTGTTTTCACTGCTTTAGAATTATTTCTAAATGCAGTGTTAGATTTTACAGCACCAACCCTTATATATGTATATGCTTATGCAGTTTATAACGAAAAAGAGCCAAACTAAACTAAATTATTATATGTTGTTGTCTTCAGTGCAATAATATATTTTCCATTCGGTTTAGTAAGTGTGGAGAAAATAAAAGACATAAAAGCTCATTTTTGTTGCTGCAAAGAGTGTACATAATCATTTACAGGGAGTTTGTAAGTTCTATTCATTTTAGGCCATACAAATACAATGAAACCCGGCCATGCACTGTGTGCCTCGCAAAATTTTGACTTTAACGGCCGAACCACGAAACTGAAAAGACATGAAAAAACAACAAAAATGCCTCAAATTAACTTACACACACCACAGGGGGATAGGCTGGGAGCCTGCGAGTCAGGTTGCAAGTTAATTTGATGCATATTTGCAGTTTTTTCATGATCGCAAATCGCCTAAGCAAGAAAAAAAATGGCTGTCGAAAATACACAAAACAACGAAAACGAGGCCCAAGGACATAAAACTAGCCTGAAGGACGTAAAAGTTGCCTGAATGATGTAAAAAAATAGCCCTAAGCAGTAACACTTACCCAAAGCCAGTAACACTTAATCCAAGCCACTAACATTTAACACAAGCCTGTAACACTTAAAACAAGCCACTAACACTTAACCCAAGGCAGTAACACAACCCAAGACAGTAACACTCAAGCGCCAGGCCTTTAAACTACAGCATTCCCTGCCTTAACATTTTATTCCCGTAATTTTTGATGGGCAAGAAGCTAGTATATATATAAAAAGAGCATCTACCTCCCTTACCTTATCCATGGTGTCTAGTAGGAGGAGAGAGATCACAATGCGCACAAGCGTACTGCAATCCTCTCCATTCCCTCCCCAGCAGTTCCTAGTTGCTCTGCCTCACCTCCTGTCCCTTTAGCTGCCCGTGAAGATTATTTGAGATAATGTTGCGTGATCTTGTGAGACCCAGCTATCATAGCCAAAGGGCAAGGAACTGCTGGGGAGGGAGAGGAAGAGATTGCAGAGAGCTGATGTGATTTGTGTTCTTTCTCCTCCTACTAGACACCATAAATAAGGTACAGCTCACTTTAATGAAGCAGAACAGAATAAATCCAAATGTATGTTTTTATGAATTACTTTGTCTACTTTTTGATTCATTGTGAGTTTTTTTTACTTTTTCTTTCACTTTCTGATCTCAAAGAAGCTACATGTAGGATAATCCAGCTCTGTATAAAGTGAAACATTTTTGCAGTTATGTTAAAAATCGCCTTTCATTATTATATTCCTATGGTTACTGCCAGGGTTTTATGCCTGTAGCATGGCCTTTCAAATTGTCCCCACACTACAGGCTCACTTTCACGCATAGATCTAGTAAACCCATGGGAGAGAAGTCCTGTGGAAAGCTTAGTTGCTACTAAAATAATCTATCCCCAGAGGTATAGAAGAGTTTGCAGAGATTGGTAAGTGAAATCGCTCATGTTTCCGTTTAGTTGTAATAAGAATATAACATCAATAGCAGCCCTCTGCTCCACCAACAATTTAGAAACTTCTTACAACTAATCGGTAGTATGTGGAGCAATAGGAAAGCGTTGTTGCTGTTAAACAGAAAATACAGGTAACATGGCGGATAGGTGACTTTGTAATGGATCAATGAATTAATTAACAACTAATCCGCATATTGCAGATCAGAGGAGATCTTAAAAGGTTGAACTTGATGGACTAAAAGTCTTTTTTCAACCTCAATTACTATGTAATTATGTAACTGTGTAATATAATTAAGCATATATTTTACATTGCGTTGCATCTTTAATTGTAACATTGCCAAAACTGCATCTCTATTTTTGCATTATATTTATCCATGCTGCATATGGAACCATGCTATCTATATTTACTATATGTATGCAAATCTTTGCATGGGCTATGATGTCGATCACTAAATTTATATGTATATGTATATATAGTGTTCCCTATAGTGTTATGATATTTTTGGCTAGTATACCTAAAATGTTATATTTTGCTCATATTTATGTAACACTTGTAAGCATTACATCATAATCTATCATTTAAATGTATGACCTGATATTCACTGTAGATCTGATGTAATGTGGACATTGGCAACCAAGACATATAGGTGAAGTCACAATATATCAAACAAAAAATATTGTATAAGTAGAGAGCAGTATTTTTAAGAAATTATAATTAAATTGGATCCAACATTATGTGATGCTGCAGTATATTGAGCTGTATTACTTAAAGGGCCATTAACCTGACTATAAGTGCTCTTCATGGTGTGAAAGAGCAAGATTCTATGTTCAAATGATCTATTGTTGTTTTTTTCTTATTACACTAGTAACAGCTAAAAATCTGCAGTCTTAGGTCTGTTTACAAACACACGGCTGACTGTTTCATGGTTAACAGCACATGCCGACACCCCCGGTGTAGACTTCACAAGCACAAAGATTTATGTTTTTTCTCTGAACTTCAGAAATGTTGCATGAGATTTTAACCCCACAACTGTCATTTTTAGCTGAATTTACAGATTCCATGAACAGATTCATTTGTGAAGGGTTGCAGCCACTGTTGTGGCTTTGTCTGGGGACTTGTCAGAGTCATATAAACAGAGATTTCAATTATAAATCTCTCTGTGGAAAAAGAATGTATTTCAAAAATTCAAAAAGTGTTTCAACATGGTATTATGAGAAGTTTACAGTGGTGTGCTCCAAGTTGTACTGAATTAACTGTCCCTTTAAGGTCTACAGTGTACTTAACATAACTTAAATATAACTTAACTAAAATTTGTTGCATTAAATCTGGTAGCATTGTAAGAACATTTTTGCAACCTGCCTGTCCATTAAATTTGATCTAGAGTTTTTTTCTACACATCTTAAGTACATGTCACATCTTAAGTGCATGTCAAATTATTTCCTGATATGCTATGTACCATTTCTTATGGTTAAAAATAGCACTTCTCACTTTATCTCAGCTCTTCTCAAGGTGCTTAGTAAATCCCCCCCACTGTCTACTCCAGTTGTCTGGAATGGCAAGTTAATGACACTCGCAAAATGAAAGGAAAACTTAATTGTTTATATTATTTTTGTATGCTGCTGCATTCTACAATATAAAATGCAAAATAATACAAATATAATGTAAAAAATAAATCAGTGTACATAGACCTAGCATTCATAATAAATTATATTACATTTATTTTTTGCAAATTAGACAGTTTTTATGTTAACCTTGTGAATTCCACTATCACTGAACATATACATTCAATAATCTACAAATAGCAGTTTATCATTAACCATGCATGTTGTCCTTGAGTTGTCCTTGCATAATGCATACACTCTTAATATGTAAAAATGACAAGGACAAATATATTTAAAATATACTCTGTCCTGCTGGCTGGCCATGCGCAGTGGCGACCATCAGCCACTATGTGGGGCAGCCGAGGTGTCCCTCAATTTTTTACTGTTTAGTGTTAGGGTTAGGTGTGTTAGGATGAGGGGTGTTAGGGTGAGGGGTGCTAGGGTGAGGGTTGTTAGGGTTTGCAGTGTTAGGGTTAGTGGTGTTAGGCTGAGGGGTGCTAGGGCTAGGTGTGTCAGGGTGAGGGGTATTAGGGGTGTTAGGGTCAGGGGTGTTATGTTGAAGGTTGTTAGCGTGAGCAGGCTTAGGTTGAGAGGTGGATTGGGGTGTTAGGGTTGAGGGGTGTTAGGGTGAGGGGTGTTATTGTTAGATGTGTTAGGGTGTGTGTTGTTGGGGTGAGCGGTGTTAGGATGAGGGGTGTTAGGGTGAGGGGTGCTAGCGCTAGTTGTGTTAGGGTGAAGGGTGTTACGGTGAGGTGTGTTAGGGTGAGGGGTGTTAGGGTGAGTGGTGTTAGGGTTTGGGGTATTAGGGTGAGGGGTGTTAGGGTTAGGTGTTAGGGTGAGAGGGTTTAGGTGTTAGGGTTAGGGTGAGGGGTGTTAGGGTAAGGGGGGTTAGGGTTAGGTGTTTGGCTGGGGGGTGTTAGGGTTCAGGTAATGGGAAATTATACGCTTTACACTGAGAAAAAATGTCTGCACACCTCGGCTGCTCCACCTAGTGGCCGATGGAAAGATCCCTCTTTTGAAGAACTAACCTAAACAGGCACAATATTTTAAGACTGTCAAAAATAACATCATAGTCTATCCATTTTGATTTCCACTGATCTACTTGTTTAGTTGGCAGGAGACTGAATGCACAAGGAGATTCAATATGGACAGTGGGAATGTAACATGAATAGCACATTCATTAGGATTAATGGGAAGTTTAGTAGTTCAGTACTAACACTACCGAGACAGAAGGTGAAAGAAGCAGTCCCGTAAAGAAAATGGAAGCCTGCAGTAAAGAATAATTGCACATAAAAGTAAAAACTGTAGAGGCTGTAAAAAACATTTAGTTAATAAATAAACAAATCTCGGAATCTTTCTCTTATTTGAACATAAATTCTATTTATTTTGTGCAATACATATGAGACAGAAGGGGCTATTGTGGAGACCCTGCATGTGATCTCAGCAAATTATTTTTGTCTTGGAATTTCTACCTTTTAATGCTTATTTCTCCCACTAGCTAAACGTTATTGCAAGAACTCAAGTCCAACGAGCAGTACGACGAGCAGCTATGCCCCTAGCAGTAGCAGTAGCAATATGAGCTGTGGCGGAGGCAGCAGTGCCAGCAGTACGTGTAGCAAGAGCAGCTTCGACTACAGTCACGACATGGAGGCAGCGCATATGGCTGCCACAGCAATCCTGAACTTATCCACTCGCTGCAGGGAGATGCCACAGAACCTTTCCACCAAACCTCAAGATATGTGCCCAAGGGTAAATAGCATATGTTGTATTTATTGATGGTGTTTAGCTCCACTGGTCCCTTTAGTGGATTATAAATTTATTTTGATAACCCTAGTTGAGTTGTTTCTGAAATAGAGATTTTTCTATTGTATATATATATATATATATATATATATATATATATATATATATATATATATATATATATATATATATCTCAAAGCCTTGCTTTACCTAATGAAATACATATTTGTTAAACAGTCTGGTGCATAAATCACTTTATATGTTCCTAATATTTGAAAACTACTATACATAACTTAATGTAACAAAGTACTGAAGATATTTTAAAATGATTAAAGTAATAATTAATACGTAGAAATTGTAGAAATTGGCACTTCTATTGAAATATTTGCTCAGTTTATTGTAACAATTACATATTTTCTAGTACTATCATAATAGAGAACATGGTTACAAGGATATGAACCAAAGTGGTTGTCAGGTTGGCTCTTAATTTTTAGAGTCAATTGAATTCCTGGTTTGACTTCTAAAACTTCACTGGTGGAAAAAAAACACTTTAAAGGGTACCAAATTAAATTATTTTTTTCTGCATTTTTGAGCATATATTACTTTATAAGAAGAAGTATTTATTGAACATGTCAAACAATTTCTTAATACATTTTGATTTATTCTTATTATGTTTTGATTAATTTGTCTTTTGATGAACATTATTCTTCTATTTGACAACTATTTTCTGTTTCAATGTAATTGCTTGAAAATAAGTAGTTGCTTGAAAATAATAGAAGCTCCTGGATCATTTTATTGTTTTTCTTTTTACATTGTTTATTTTTTTATGAATTTGAAAAAAATATAGGAGTTTATTCCAGGCATTTTCTTTCAAAATTATTGTCTAGGGGGGTCTAAAATCATGGGCCAGTCTTGCATTCAGTAAAAGATGAATAGACAAGTTATATACATTTTTATATACATTTTTTTCATAGAAAAGCAAACCATTTTTCTAAGCATATTTTTTCAAACGAAAAATCTGACATTGTCCAAAAAAGTTATATCACTACAAATGGCTAAATAAAGCTGAAAATCTCTTGTCATCATTTCATTAAAGGACTGATGAAGCTCTTCCATTTGTACTGAAGAATGGTTATTCAACAATATTAAACCATATTAAATCAGTGTGATTGTCATGATAACTCATTTACATTTAATTCGTTTAGCACAGGAAGAGCTATAATAATGAAATTGTAGCTCTCTGGTTCTTCAATTACTCCTTACCTAGTGAAGGTTAGTGAAGGGTATCACACATACTTATTCAGCTATTCATATTATGGCCATGGTACTGATCACCCTAATAGACATGATATGCTTAGTAAAAGAAATATTCCAGAATAAATATATTTAATTAAACCACTTTCTGTGACTCCTTTGTGCCAGGTAGGAAAATATTTGGGATGAAGAATGGTATGTCTTAAATGAATATATTTTTAAAAGTTTCAATTTCTAGAAGTAATGTAATAAATATACAGTTTAATAATGAATTCCTACACTATGGAAGTTATAGCAATGATCGTATAGTTTATGATGACAAATGAAATCTACTCAACGCAACATCATAGTCTATCACCTGCTTAAACTAATTGAGCAGGAAACTTGGAAACATATAAAATTAATTATAAAAGAATATCTCATCTGAAAACTATATATAATAAACATTCTTATGGTTCAAAAATATTTGTAGTTACTTTTGGTTCAAGCTAGTATAAAACTAATGCATTCTTCAATACAAGGCCTAAAACCGGCCAACTAAGACATTACAAGGTGACTACCATTGTTTCATGGCAAGGGTGTACAGAGGAAGGATTAACCAACTTCAGTCTTCAAAATCTAGTAACAGGGGAGGTTTTAAGAAGGTCTTTGCTTAAGTGCCAGTGGGTCATCTGAGCACAATCACAGATATCTTTAAAATCTGGCATGTCAGAGGATCTTGTTATCTAGAGTTAACTATCCCCTGAAATTCAATACAAAAGGTGTAGAGAAGAACCTATGGTTTTAAAATTAGGCAACAAGGCACACATGTTTAAAGTAAAAAAAAAAAAACAGACCTTTATTGGGCTATATAAAAGGCTGATGTTTCAGAACCCAAGAAGTCCCTTCTGGTTCTATAACCTCAATCTTCATGAATATTTTCATATCTTTTTTATGCACATGGACGAGTACCAAAGAGATGAGCTTCTAGAAATAAAAATAATCAATGCAGAAATGAGCAGCATCAGAAAAAACTCAAGATTTATGCATATTCTTTAATTTGATTAGATAAAAAAATAAGGTTGTCTGATTATTTTTAAATTATATAATTGAGGACAGTTATATTTTCTAGATTCAGTTTGACTATTATTTTTATTCTTTTTAACTGTTCAAAAGGTCAATATTACAAAATATATTTACTATTTTAAGCACTTCATAAAAAGTTATTTAAAAAACATTGTCCTTGCTTAACTTGGGAAATACAGTTTTCAGTATTTTATTAGTGAAGAAAAATGAGAATATGATAGGTGAGCTTATTCATTGTTGGATAAATTATTTACTGGTAGACTAGTTTAGCTGTCAATTTGTAAATTCATATAATGTATTATTTATGTCCTTTTCAGCACATTTATAAGTATTTACTGATACAAAACACATTGCTTGCTTCAACATATATTTAAGTATAGGCCTGTTATTATTAGAGCACATTAAAGGTTCTCTTGAACGTTCCATTAAAAGCCCTTTTTTTATTAGCTTAATAACTTTGCGTTAGCTTGATTGATGTGTTTGAAAAATTGTATATTAGGAGAAATTTGGGTTCTGAATAAAATTCTGTCTAGCCCAAAAAGTTGATATATGTTGAATTGTGGGGTGATGAAATGGTGTTTTTGCCAAAGGAATTTTTTCTCACTTGTATCAAAAAAATTAGTAGAATGGGTTTGTATTGAAAGTTAATAGTGTTTTTAAAAGTGTACACGTGATCCACTGTCAGATTCCATGCATTTGGTTTGGTCAATTGTGGTAAGGGGACTTTTTGTAGTTTTATACAAATCTCTTATCATTATGGTGAAAGTTCTCCAAATACGGCGAACAAATGTTAAAGTTTGATATTGAAATGTAAAATTTTTGAATAGTAACTTTCGTACATTCTCTCACCGTTCATTCAAACTGTTCGCTGATAGCAACAAGTGAATTTTATTTAGAAACATGAACACCTATGTTTAAAGTCCGACCTCTTTCTCTTAATACAATATTCACTCACCCCACACCAAACATTGCTTGCTATCATTGGTGAATGTTTGCCAGTACAGGTGAGCAAATATACTTTTTTTTTAATTACATTTCTAAATTAAAATTTTATAATGCAAAATAACATTTACTCATCATCTTTGGCAAATGTTCGCCATTATAGACAATCAAATATACAAAAAAGTTTGGGGGAATAAAAGGTTTTGTTAAAAAAATAACATTCACTCACAGCAGAGCTAAAAGGACAGAGAGAAGAGGGCTCATATCATAGAAACCATCAAATATATCAAAGAGTTTACTAGAGTGCAAGAGGAAAACATCTTCCAGAAAAAGAGGTGTACAAGAACAAGAGGTGTTTATTTAAAGTGTGAAAGCTGGATCATTTGAAGGTAATATGAGAAAATACTACTTTATAATAGAGTAGTACATTACTGATACATCCTTACAGTGGAAGTGGTAGGGTCAAAAACATTTAATGAATTTAAGGTTGCTTGGCATAAGACTGTGCTCAGGCTAAATTTAGGTACATATAATGGACACACCAAATGACCATTTTGCTTCGTACCTGAAGTATCTGTTTTAAATTGTATTTTCAACAAGTTTAATTAAACAATACATCTCAATTGTATAACAATGCATATTACTTACATACATTGACACAATTAATTTTCAAGAGTGTGGTGATATTTTAATAATACTGCAATGTTTTTACAATTAAATTGTTCCTAGGACACTGTGTATATTTTGAACATTTCAAACACTTACATTAATCCAGAGTGAAAGGGCACTGCTCTGTTTCAACAAAGAAACCACTTCTAACTTAAAAAAATAATCCGAAATTGAGCAAAAGGGTTTATGGTTTGTGTAACACATTTTCAAAAATAAATTGTTTAGTGCAAACAGAAAACATGTCTGCTGCTCTACTGAAGGATAACTTGCAGAAACACCGACTATTCAATTTGCAAGTCTTGTTTTCTTCGAAAACAGCTCTGTCTATGAGGGAAATGTTTAACTAAATCCACATTTAATTTTTCTGTTGTTGATAATTGCAAAAATAACTTTTGGTTTTGTTAAATAGTACAGATACAGGGCTGTTATATACCTTATAGGTATTGGCTTATATGTGTAAGCATATATGTTTATGTATCAGTTTCTTTAAGAAAAAGTAAAGGTCGTTTTATCTTTTCTATGTACTTCAAATAATATAGTAATACATTGACAAAAAAACTGTTGTAAAGATTTTTATTATTTCAAATAAGTTCATAAAAAATATTTACATTATTATAAAATTGAGAAAATAACTAGGGGCCTCATTCTATTAGCGGCCGCAGCCGTTGCGGGGCCGCAAGGACCGGCCGCAAGCTATTCTGCTATTCTATTCCCCTCCGGCCGGGGATTCCGGCAGGCTTGCGGCCGGCGCCTTGCTATCTCTTGCGGCCGCACGCGCCGGAGGAAATCCTTTGATCTAAAACGGCCGCAAGGAAATCGGCCGTAAGAAAATCCTATTTGCAATTCAATTGCTCCGGGAACGCTCTCTGCAAGGCTAAAACCGAGCTGCAGCTTACTTGCAGGAAAGAGGTCCCGCTAGCACCAATTAAGCACGAAATATAGCCCAAATAAAGCCATCCTGCACTTTGAGAAGACTATAAAGTGATTTTCGGTGTTAGCAAAAATAGCACAAAATTCCCCTATACCCAAATCCGTAAGTTATTATTTTTTTAATATACGTCAAATATCCATGTAAAAAGTCCAGAGTGCTTGGAGCACCTTAGACCCGCCCACGCCGCAGCCGGAAAATAAACAGTTAATTTAAACTCGGGTTTGGGCTGATGTGCAAGCTTGAGAGTGGGTTACTTTTAATCCTCAAGTCCCCCAATATGATCCCTAGCATTTACAGAGCTGTACAGTGCAGGCTTGAATTTATTTTTGACTTTTTAGATTTCAGAGCTTACGGCCGGTTGCAAGATTTACGGCCGGCCGTAAGAGGAGATCCTTGCGGGGCCGTTTAATTGAATTGCGAGGTAACGGGACCCCCGCAAGGAATCGCAGCCTTACGGCCGGTTTACGGACGATAATAGAATGAGGCCCCAAGATTGTATTGTCAAAGAAACTGCATTATATTATAGTTAAGGTCGTAGAGCAGCATGGGGCCACTTAAGCCTTGAAATGAAATTGGGAATTTAAGTTTGAACACAACCATAATGTCTCTCCCTTACCCTCTCCCATGGATAAAAGTTGAATGAAAAAATGAGAAAAAATTAAAATTATGTTAACAATCAAACTATTGAACAGTGATTAACAACCCTCTGAAGGCCCACCAGATAGAACATGATTTAGGCTTCACACTGTGTGGATACAAATGAGACCAATACAGGCTTCACAGCCTGTTGAATATTATTTGTCTCACCTATATAGACAGAGTGTTAAACCAAAATCACGGCCTGGTTAGCTTGAGAAGTGGGTATGGAAACACCACTGCAGAGAAGGGAGTAAATGTATAAATGTGAAACACAATTCTCCATCTATATATGGTTCTTTGTTGAAAAGATATTAGCTATTTCTGCACTCTACATTTTATGCATCAGACTAGTAAAACACACGATTATAGTGCAAATGTTGGGATTAATTGACAAAATATTGTTATGTTAATATGCAGCAATTGCATTTAATTAACAGAATTCAGATATACCATTTGCTATTTCGAAAATTATTTTTATTATATTTCTTTTTTGATATCTATCTGAATAATGTAATTCTTCAGATGTTATGCTAATGGTCTGAAAATGTGATCAACATTTTTTATTAAAGATGGTGTAAATTTACTAAAATAGTTCATTTTCATTGAAGGATTGGAAATACATGCTAGTTTGTAATATAATGAGTTGTATTAACTATTAACTTGTTAGTGCTTGTTAAGTGGATTTGAAAGACGTGAATTAGCCCAGTCAGAGGTTCATCATGTAGAGCCCAGCGGGGTTATCACTGGTCTGTTCTGTTGAGTGTAATTTTTCCAATTTGTCTATTGCCAAGGAATACAATGTAAGAGTAAGGGTGCATGATAAATAAATAGATATGGAAGAAATGCAGAGCCATGTCAACCAATATCGCACAGCCATGTATGTCTGTATAAATTATATATTTTACTTTGTAAAATGTATATAATTCCATTGTACATGAAAGCCGATCCCAAATAATTTGCAGTTTGTTTTGTAGAGGGGTTACTTAACAGTTATATGGGGGGGCAAAAGGTAAGGTAAAAAGGGGGGGACATTTCTGCATTGTATACAATTTTTGTAAATGCTGTAGCTGATGGAGCAATTTAAAGGACCTGTGAATTCGGGGTATGCTGGTTTAAAAAAATTAACTTGATAAAGGGCAACATATTATTAGAAAGTAAGCAAATACAGACATTAATTTAAAGGTATGTCTGTTATCTACTCTAACACATGCTGCTTATATCAGAAACACGCATTACATTGATTCATTCTATACACATACATATTTATTTCATTTACAAAAAAAATGGTTTCCACACCCCCAGAGCTGCTTACATAGGCACCCCATACTAACCAATACAAAAACTGCATTTGAGTATGGTTTTTAAACCTATACTAATCTTCAAGCCCACAGCAGCACAATGCAGAAATCCACAGAGCAATGTCTGAGCTCCTCTTTGCTTCCTTGTGCAGGGAAAAAACAATATAACACATTCCATTTTTGTTTTTTTGTACAAACTGGCTTCACAGATTGAAACAATATTATAGCTGCCTGTTATTGGTCAAACAAACTATTCATTATATGCACATTTTAGGAGAGATTTGATTTTCAGGGGTGTTAACTCTCAAAATCAACTGCTAGTAAACTAAAGAGAATTAACAAGCTTTAGGGTAAGTTTAAGAATGTTATTTTTGGTATTTATTGATGCAAAAACTTAAATATACCTTTAATAATGATTAAGTGCAATTGTACTTAATTGTGGCAGTGTTTGTTTTGCTAACCTGCAGCCTTATTAAATTGTGATTCGGACAATTGAATAGGGCTCTATATAAGCACACAGCATATTTTTTTTACAGAAGTTTTAAGTTAGTGAACTTCTATCCAAAGGTCTTCATTAACTAAAAACTTCTGTAAAATAAATATGCTCTGCGCTTAAATAGAGCCCTATTCAATTGGCCGAATCGCAATTTAATAAGGCTGCTGCTTTGTAACCTTGTAGAGGACCTTGGATATAGATATGATGCTTGTCCACATTGTGAAATTATATTTAAACTTTCTTTTAACATAATTTACTTACACTAATTATATTCTTGTTAATTTTTAAGTAGCCATGGCTAAATTCCTCTGGTATTGGACAGTTTCTTTTGTAGTCCTTAAAAACTACTCTTCCAATACGATCTTTAATCATTAAAAAATGTCCCATTGGGGATAGTTATATATTTTTTACATAATATTAGAGATAATAAAATGTGATTTTGTTTTTGTTTTGTTTATAACGTTCTAGTATCTATAATATAAGGTAAGTAGCATTAATAAGTAATCAGTACTATTACTACATTTTTCAACCTGTTGTGTAGCTTAATGGCCACTTACAGAACTATCATAAGGAAGAATTTAGTAAGCATTTGCTCACCTCAGACAATGTAAGTAGGGCTGTTTTTCCCTTTGCTTAGTAAATTCCCTATATACAGCCTTATTAAATTGTGATTTGGCCAATTGAATAGGGCTCTATTTAAGCACAGAGCATATGTTTTTACAGAAGTTTTAAGTTAGTGACCTCCTATCCAAAAGCAAGGTCTTAACTAACTAAAAACTTCTGTAAATAAATATGCTCTGTGCTTAAATAGAGCCCTATTCAATTGGCCGAATTGCAATTTAATAAGGCTGTAAGTCTCCTTCACCACTGCCACAGCAGATAAGGTATAGCACTAGTAGCTTCCTTCATTATTATTAGTATCATATTGTTTATAAAGTACCATTTTTTCTGTAGTGCTAAGTACAGGAAATTCAGTGAGTACATAAGACAAACATGGCAAAAGGGTACATACTGGTTCAGAAGGTGTAGAAGACCTGTTCTTGTAAGAGCTTACCCATAATGGTGGAGCTAAGATGAGATGAGAAGGACTGCTTTTCTACATAGGAAATAGTGCATAGTAAACCATCATCGGATGACGTGTGGTGCACTTGAGATGGTTAGTAAATTCCTCTCAAAAATAAATAATAATTCTCTAAAACATGTTGTCCATAATCAAGACATGTTCTTTAATAGCACATACTGTAAATAGGAGACTTCAGTGGTCCTATAAATTCTTCTTTGAATAGGTGCATCTTGAGTAGAGACTTTATAGTAATGTGAGTCCGGCTTGCAAGATATTCTATAGAAGTATATTCCAAATGTAAGTCACACCCGACTGACAGACAAACATTCCAACAAGAACTAGGCAAAATAACTTCAATTTCTAGAAACACAATCATAACGATACAATATAAAATATAAATTCATATCTGATTTATTAAAAATTAATTTAGTATGTTAGGATATACATGTAACCAAAATCTAATCTGGAGTTTATTGGTATTAAAAATGAAGGGAGAGTACAAAATGTTCACAAAAAGTAATATATTATTTGTCAAGCTTAATCTTAGGCAAAGAATTTTCATTTCAAGTGTGTTAGCTGTTGTTTTAATACTTTCATTGAAATATCTAGCAGGTATTTGAGTAGGCAGCTCAATTGATAGGCTCTATACAATATATCAAATGTACCTTATTTCTATAAACAGAAAAGCGTGGGTATTTATGATCATTTTGTGACTATTTATGTTTAATTGTGAACAATGCTGGCACATGAAATTATTAAAGGAACACTGACGTCACAGATTTACCAGAATTCATTTAAAAGAACATGTTTAAAGATTATAAAGTGAGTGCTTCAAAAGGTTAAGAAAACCCTTTTTGACTTACTTTATTTAGGGTATGTGATGGAGCAATCACTTTTACCAGCTTTGGCTCTACCTCATATAGCCAAAAAAGAGGAGGAGGTTGTGCAAAGACATCTCAAGATTCAGTTCTGGGTCCCTTGCTTTTTTCAGTCAGTACAGTTTTTCTCAGTTTTGGGTATTTTGCTATTCTGTATATAGCATTTTTCAGTTTGCTTTTTCATCTTGGAGTCCCTTGCTTTTCTCGGTTACTGCACAGTATAACACCTCTCTTGGCCAAATAAATAGTTCTATTGGTTCCCAACAGCATGCCAAAATCTATATTTCCACTCTTGACCAATTTCCCTCTCTATTGGACTTTTGTCAACTCCCTATCAGCTTATTTCAGTTGGTTATCCAACATCTCCTCTTGGATTGCCTCCCATTCATAGAATTAAACATGTCAGATATCAAGATCTTAAAAAATCCCCCATCTACCATGTCCACAGCACCTGACATTAAATTCACTCTGTTACTAGCTCTCGCGAAAATATCTCTCAGCTCAGATAAATAATAATGAAAATGAATTAATTACCGGTAATTTAATAAAATTATTAGGCTTATCATTGTATGTGGAATATCACCTACACTTGTCATGCATGGTTCAAATGTATGAGATATAGTACCAAATCAACATAACCTGAATGTGTTCATTCCTCATACTTTAGGGGTAGCTACCGTTGAGATTAATGCTAAGAAATATTTATTTTGTTACATTTTTTTATTATTTTTTGTTTTCTGTGATAATAGGGGGAATATTTTGTTAATATTAAACATCTCACAGAAGCATACCTCTCAACTGTCTTTTAATTGGATACCTCTTCTCACAGAGGCCGTCATTCAATTGCAATTTGGCCATTTGAATAGGGCTCTAAATAAGCACATAAAATATATTTTTTAAAGAAGTTTTTAGTTAGTAAGCATCTATCCAAAAGCAAGGTTTTCACTAACTAAAAACTTCTTTAAAAAAATATGTTATGTCCTCATTTAGAGCTTTATTCAATTGGCCAAATTGCAATTGAATGAGGGCCTTAGCCTCTTAAAAGTCCTACATTTGTGGACAAAACACTGTTTTCCAGCCCTAACGTCATTTTAATCAGGGGGGCATTATGCAACACTATCTACTCCTTTCGCATTATCTTGCTATTTATATCATTATCATGTCATATTTTAACAACAGTTGCATATTGTTTAGTTGGATTGCAATGGAGAAGAATAATGGAATTAGAACCTATATGCGCAGAATTATAATAATAGTAGGAGATACATTAGTATTTATTTGTTATTGCCAATATATTGTGCAGTTTTAACCATAAGGGTAAAAGTAAATTCAAGACAAAGGGCCTCATTCTATTATCGGCCGTAAATCGGCCGTAAGGCTGCGATTCCTTGCGGGGGTTCTGTTAACTCGCGATTCTATTATACGGCCCCGCAAGGATCTCCCCTTACGGCCGGCCGCATATCTTGGAACCGGCCGTAATCTCAGAAATATAAAAACTGAAAAATAAATTCAAGCCTGCACTGTACAGCTCTGTAAATGCTAGGGATCATATTGGGGGACATGAGGATTAAAAGTAACCCACTCTCAAGCTTGCACATCTGCCCAAACCCGAGTTCAAATTAACTGTTTATTTTCCGGCTGCGGCGTGGGCTGGTCTGAAGTGCTCCAAGCACTCTGGACTTTTTACATGGATATTTTACGGATATTAAAAATAAAATATTTTACGGATTTGAGTACAGGATAATTATGTGCTATTTTTTCTTACACCTAAAATCCCTTTATAGTCTTCTCAAAGTGCAGGATGGCTTTATTTGAGCTATTTTATGTGCTTAATTGGTGCTAGCGAGACCTCTTTCCTGCAAGTAAGCTGCGGCTCGCTTTTAGCCTTGCAGAGAGGGTTCCTGGAGCAATTGAATTGCAAATAGGAATTTCTTACGGCCGAAACTCTTGCGGCCGTTTTAGATCAAAGGCTTTCCTTGGCCGCAAGAGATAGCAAGGCACCGGCCGCAAGCCTGCCAGAGCCCCCGGCCGTAAGGGAATAGAATAGCCGAATAGCTTGCGGCCGGTCCTTGCGGCCCCGCAACGGCTGCGGCCGCTAATAGAATGAGGCCCAAAGTCAGTACATTCTGGTGCAGAAGAAGATGATGGTCAGGCTGTTGTGAGAGTTTGTCATCTATGTGGGTGTACCGGGATAAAACAGGGGATAGAAAATGTATATTACTTAGCATCACTTTTAGTCTCCAGAATTGAAGAGCTTAGGTTGTAGGCTTGGCTAAGTGCCTCTGTAACATAATTCCATTGTCTACAGTAGAAATGTCTATGGGCGATTTGTATTTAAACTTATGTTAAAAACTATATTTCATAACAATAAAGGTACGAGATTCCATTGAAACATTGTAGGTAACTGCAATTCTCTATGCTTCAGTAAGAAATGGCTATAGACACAGGCTAATATGCAAATAAGGATTTACACCCAAAGACAAAAAGCCCCTCTCCCTCCCCCAAAACACCACAAACACACACACACTAATGTATTTTAATAAATCTGTTTTTATAAATAATCCCAAGAAATGTTAAATGACAGCTGTGTTCAAATTGTGTAAATGTATCCAAATCTGTCTATATAGAGGTGAATGTGTTTATTTAATTACTGTATATGACTATTTGCATTTCATCACTCATATTTTCCAGAGTACAATGTAAACATCTTATACATGCACATGTATTATCTACTATAGTAGTTGATATCATCAATATTAAGACATCATCTAACATATAATGTAGAGGACCTTAATAGATTGGTGACATAATTCATATAATCAGATGATTTGCTATTCAGGACAGTAGTAAATCTGGGCCTTCTAATATACAGTGGATATAAAAAGTCTACACACCCCTGTTAAAATGTCAGGTTTCTGTGCTGTAAAACAATGAGACAAAGATAAATCATTTCAGAACTTTTCCACCTTTAATGTGACCTATAAACTGTACAACTCAATTGAAAAACAAACTGAAATCTTTTAGGTGGAGGGAAGAAAAATAAAAAATAAAAATAATGTGGTTGCATAAGTCTGCACACACTCTAATAACTGGGGGTGTAGCTGTGTTCAGAATTAAGCAATCATCAATCATGTTAAATAGGAGTCAGCATACACCTGCCATCATTTAAAGTACCTCTGATTAAGCCCAAATAAAGTTCAGCTGTTCTAGTTGGTCTTTCCTGAAATGTTCTTAGTCGCATCCCACAGCAAAAGCCATGGACCACAGAGAGCTTTCAAAGCATCAGAGGGATCTTATTGTTAAAAGGTATCAGTCAGGAGAAGGGTACAAAAGAATTTCCAAGGCATTAGATACACCATGGAACACAGTGAAGACAGTCATCATCAAGTGGAGAAAATATGGCACAACAGTGACATTACCAAGAACTGGAGCTCCCTCCACTCTCCCGTAAGTTGATGAAAAGACGAGAAGAAAACTGGTCTGGGAGGCTACCAAGAGGCCTACAGCAGCATTAAAGGAGCTGCAGGAATATCTGGCAAGTACTGGCTGTGTCGTACATGTGACAACAATCTCCCGTATTCTTCATATGTCTGGGGTATGGGGTAGAGTGGCAAGATGAAAGCCTTTTCTTACGAAGAAAAGCATCCAAGCCAGGCTATATTTTGCAAAAACACATCTGAAGTATCCCAAAAGCATGTGGGAAAAGGTGTTATGGCCTGATGAAACCAAGGTTGAACATTTTGGCCATAATTCCAAAAGATATGTTTGGCGCAAAATCAACACTGCACATCACCAAAAGAACACCATACCCACAGTGAAGCATGGTGGTGGCAGCAGCAACTTTGGGGCTGTTTTTCTTCAGCTGGAACTGGGGCCTTAGTCAAGATAGAGGGATTTATGAACAGTTCCAAATACCAGTCAATATTGGCACAAAACCTTCAGGCTTTTGCTAGAAAGCTGAACATGAAGAGGAACTTCATCTTTCAGCATGACAACGACCCAAAGCATACATCCAAATCAACAAAGAATTGGCTTCACCAGAAGAAGATTAAAGTTTTGGAATGGCCCAGCCAGAGCCCAGACCTGAATCCGATTGAAAATCTGTGGGGTGATCTGAAGAGGGCTGTGAACAGGAGATGCCCTCGCAATTTGACAGATTTGGAGTGTTTTTGCAAAGAAGAGTGGGCAAATCTTGCCAAGTCAAAATGTGCCACGCTGATAGACTCATACCCAAAAAGACTGAGTGCTGTAATAAAATCAAAAGGTGCTTCAACAAAGTATTAGTTTAAGGGTGTGCATACTTATGCAACCATATTATTTTATTTTTATATTTTTTCTTCCCTTTACCTAAAAGAGTTCCGTTTGTTTTTCAATTGAGTTGTACAGTTTATAGGTCACATTAAAGGTGGAAAAAGTTCTGAAATGATTTATCTTTGTCTCATTTTTTTACAGCACAGAAACCTGACATTTTAACAGGGGTGTGTAGACTTTTTATATCCACTGTACTGGACCAGGGAAAAGCAACATTTAAAGACTATGGCCCTCATTTAATTGCAATTTGGCCAATTGGATAGGGCTCTAAATAAGCACATAACATATATTTTTTAAAGAAGTTTTTAGTTAGTAAGCATCTATCCAAAAGCAAGGTTTTCACTAACTAAAACTTCTTTAAAAAAAAAAATGCTATGTGCTTATTTAGAGCCCTATTCAATTGGCTAAATCCCAATTGAATGAGGCCCTATCTGTAGGAATAAGAAGCTGATACATTTGTTATATTTGTATCCACTACAAGGATACCCAGCAGTCATAATTTAGCATTCTAAGGGAATTAATATAATTCTGCAGACATAAATTCCTCTTAACAGTGTATTGATATAATGTAATCTGCTCAAGAGTTGGGCAGCTATAGTTACTATCTAATCTGTAAAATCATTAACTGTAAAACATTGCTCAAAGCAAATAGCATCAGATACTAAAAAAATATGAAAATACATATTGTTAACAATGTTAGTTCTAGGAGATATCATACGTTATCCCCATCCTTAAAGCAAAATTTTGTTAAATAATTAAAAATATTTATTTATTTTAGACTTTAAAAAAAAAACATTTGCAAAAGTCAATTTCTTGAAAAAAAAGAATGTTATAAATGTGACACTTGAGTGATTATTTAAGAATGTTACAGCTCCTATGTTTAATATTAAGTTGCTACCATTTTGTCTGAATAGGGTTAATGCTGCGTTCCAGTAAAAAAAAAAAATGCTATTTCGGTCCATTGTTTCTATATATTAGCTTTTAGCACTCTAATGTGTAAGAAAGAGTGATGCACGTATCATGTAATATAATTGCTAAGTATGATAGATGCATAGAACAGGACGCTTATTTTAAAGAACATTCATAGCTAGAAGTAATTTCAGAATCCAGTTGTGGTGGCAGAATGAATCTCATTTTTATTCTTCACCAAATGCCATTTTATGTCTGTGTGTACTCCGAGAGAATCTAGCCTTATATAAGCCTTATATAACTAAGAATGGGCTGCTATGTGTGGGCAAGTTGTCACGACTCAATGCAGGAAATCTACAGGCAGCACATAATCCAATAAGCAAAAAAAAAACAGAAAGAAAATTGTGAACAGCTAATTTCACAATATTCATCCATTCCTTTCAGAATCCTGATATTGAAGTTGATGAAAATGGAACATTGGACCTTAGCATGAAACAGAGACAACGAGATGGTTGCTGCACCATTCTAACTCCACTGGAACCAATGTCACCTCAACGGCAGGCAGTGATGAATAGCCAGTGTTACCAAATGAATGAGAGTGACTGCTGGGACTTACCAGTAGACTACACTAAAATGAAACCCAGACGGATAGATGAAGATGATTCCAAAGACATTAATGTAGGTTGCTTCCATATTAATGTTGTAATTGCAACCTAGCTCTTTGGTTCTGTACCAATGTATAACATAGAATAGTAATATACAAGTTGGTGGTAGTAGGTGATATCTTCTAGAGGACCAACTGGTTGGTCCTCTAAAAGGTATCACTTATTACATGACCAATATGGCAGCCTATAAATCGTAAAGCTTTCAGAAATGTAGCTTTCTCTATTATCTCTGATGTTTAAAAAAGTAAGGGTGTTTCCATTGCATGAACTAGTTTACATTGTTCTTAGCGCTTAGCTGCTTACCTGCTCATGCAGATTATTAATCATATTCTAGATTTCTAATATTGTTATGGCATGGTACATTTATATATGTAAAATTTCTCATGTTGTTGGGTTTAGTATAAATTATTGGCTCACTCTCCCATAACATAAACGGTTTATCTATTGCTACATAGTTACATAGTTACATAGCAATTAAGGTTGAATCAGTCCATCAAGTTCAACCTGTTAAGATCTCCTCTGATCTGCAATATACGGATTAGTTATTAATTAATGATACCCCTAGATTTGCTCCATTAAGATTATAAATTGCATGGCTATTTTTCCTTCCCAAATGCATAACCTTACATTTATTTGTATTAAATCTCATCTGCCATTTAGCTCCTCATTTCTCTAATTTAAGCAAATCCCTTTGTAGGGAAAGTACATCATTATCTGATTTTATTACCTTGCACAACTTAGTGTCATCAGCAAAAAAGGAGACAATACTTTCGAGTCCTACTTCTACGTCATTAATAAATATGTTAAAAAGGAGAGGACCTAATACTGAACCTTGAGGAACCCCACTTACCACATTAGTCCAATCGGAGTATGTTCCATTTACAACAACCCTTTGCTTCCTGTCTTTTAGCCAGCTCTCGATCTATGAGCAGATATTTTCTGCAATTCCTGTATCCCTTAGTTTGCTCACTAGTCTTCCATGTGGCACTGTATCAAATGCCTTTGAAAAATCTAAAAAGACTACATCCACTGAGTTGCCCTGATCCAAGTTCCTACTAACCTCCTCATAGAAACTAATTAGATTGGTCTGACACAACCAATCCTTCATAAATCCATGTTGACTGCTACCTATGATCGTGTTCAAATAGACATATTCTTGTATTCTGTCCCTTATTAACCCTTCTAAAAGCTTCCCAACTACAGATGTGAGGCTCACTGGTCTATAATTCCCCGGATTTGCTCTTGCTCCCTTCTTAAATATAGGTATCACCTCTGCTTTTCTCCAGTCATCCGGTAGAGACCCTGTAGTGAGTGAGTCTTGAAAAATTAGATATAATGGTTTGGCGATTACAGAACCCAGCTCCCTCAGTACCCTTGGATGTATTCCATCAGGACCTGGGGCTTTATTAACATTTCTTTTCTCCAATCTCTTTTGGATTTCTTCCTGCGTTAACCGATTATTTAGTGATGGTAGTGTAGCCCCATTATGTTGCGGTATGGTAGTGTAGCCCCATTATGTTGGTACTTCACTTGTGTATACCGACAAAAAGAACCTATTTAGCTCATCTGCCTTTTCCTATT
This sequence comes from Discoglossus pictus, assembly GCA_027410445.1. Taxonomy (NCBI): domain Eukaryota; kingdom Metazoa; phylum Chordata; class Amphibia; order Anura; family Alytidae; genus Discoglossus; species Discoglossus pictus. The sequence continues at coordinate 391,156,553 of CM050165.1, read as the reverse complement.
GTGTTTTTAGGTTAGGTGTATTTGAGGTGTCTGTAAATATAAATACCTGAATTATATAAAATGTAAATAGGTAACCTTAAGTTTTTGTTTAAGAAGGTTCAGAGAATGTACTAAACACACAGGAGGGTATAGATTACCCTGTATAGGTAGTCTATGGTTAGTATGGCATTAGTAGACATACTTTTTTAAACATATGCACTTCATCACTTGCTTTCTACATTTCAAGTAATTTCAACTTGGTCATACTCATCATGTCTAGGATATGAATAAATAGTTGAAATATTTTATAATGATTTCAATATATAATTTTGTCTTTATTTCTGGTGATTTCATCTCTCATAACGAATTCATGTTTAAAGGAATACTCACTTCATTACACATAGAACTCATATGATATCATAAACCTAGGTCCAGATTCAAGGTGAGGGGCTTGAGGAACCCTTGAGTAGAGACTTGATGAGGGTATTCCACATACTCTGTTATTCTTTGGGGCTTTTTGTTAGTGACTACTATATGTGTTCTACAGCAAACAAATATTAATTAGAGGATGCAACTGAAAAAAATTGTAGATTCCTAATCCAAGGGTGGAAAAAAATTAAATTGAATGTCGCTAATACAAACCAATTTCCTAGTAACATTTACAGCAGATTCTGTAGTTGCGAGAAGCTAGGAATGTTAAATATTTCATACTAAAAATAAGCAATACCTTTTTATTGAATAAACATTTTGCTTGGAGTAACGTGCTTTGTAAACCTATTAGTTTGATAGCTCTTGATAGCTCATCACTATAAATAACATGTTTGTCCTGCAATACTCTTATTTTAAGGGATATTAGTATAATTTGTGTGCTTCAACAGTCTAGTTGTACAAAGCCTGGCAGTGAAGCATTCCCTTAATACAAAACATAATATTGTTCCCTTTCCTAGTTTATATCCCTACTAAATAGGATTCACTGTTTTGCCTTCTCATTAGTATTTATATAGGTTAATTATTCTAAACATATTTTTGTCTGTTTTGTATGTCTTGAATAAAAGAGTAACTTAACAAAATTATGTTGCAACTTTATATATAAAAATAATTGTTTACAAAATATACCATGAAATAAATGTGATCATATAGCTTAACATATTTCTATACTTCTCGCAAATAGTGGTCCATAGGTAAATATTATTCTGTATATCTCCAGGGCTCTTCTGCTCTGGTCAAGTAAAAAATGTGTGGCTCTTCTTCATCTTAGTTTAGCAAAATACTTACCATCTCTCGTAAAAAAGATTAAAGATTACTGAAGAATTAATAGACAGAAACGATATCACATGTAGAAACACTATGATTTAATTTTTGAAATTAATCTTATTTGATTGCACACTAAATTCTTAAGAAGTAATCAATCACCACTCACCCACTTCCATCCCACTACTATTCTACCCCACACACACAAATTATGTAGGGTGAGTTCTGTGTTGCCTGCTATTAGAATAGTAATTCAAATATAGAATGACGTTTGACTGACATTTGACTCTAAGTCAAACCCAAACCAGTCCTCTGGAAAGGTGAAACAGGATTCAGGCATAGATTGTGTGAATATAGGTTAGGCAATAAATATGCCGCACAGTGTTGTTGAATAATTCTGGTCTGTCTGGGTTCAATGAGGATTGATTTGGAAACCACTGCTATAAAGGAAATACATTGCAGGTTACATTTTTTGTTCATGACTGTTTTTTGCTAGTTCAAACAGTAATCTTTAATTTTTGTTTGTATAAGATCCTTATCTTATACATAAGAGAAACTTAAATGCGGGCATCTGTTTTCTGTAACCAAATATAATAATAAAATGGCCTCTTGGTTTGCCATTGTCCTACAGGTGATGGCTCTTACTAATTCTGTGTCTGTACAAGATACTAATGCATTGTTCTTTGGTATACTATTTAAAACAAATTTTCTGTTCATGTTGCTGAAGTTACTATTTGAATGCATTTTTCCCTTTTCATTTATCTTGTATAAAAACAGATAATACCTCATTCCTGCATCTGGTTCCATGTAATTTGCTCTAGGGTGGTTCAATATTTCGGCTCATTCCAGGAGCTCCAGCTCAATAGATGTCTCACAGAGTGTATCACTATTCATGAGATAACAAAAGGGAACAGATAAATAACAAATTATCCCGTACTGCTATAACTTCACGTGTTGTGTTTCTTACATGTTTTAATTTTTCTTCATTAAGCTTGTTCATGGACAATATATACAGGTTAACAGCTATTTCAAGCCCTGATTGCTTCTTTGTCCAGGACATGAACACTCTTCCTCAAATAAAAGTTTTAGTAACGATTATAATTATTATTGTTTATTTATGATGCGCCGACATATTCTGTAGCGCTGTACATAAGTTCCAGACAAAGACAAATACAAATTAACATATAGCAAAGCAAAGAGGGGCCTGTCTTTGAACTTGCAATCCAGTGTCCATAGTGCTTTCCCCAAAGCACATTGCAGGACTGAAACTTGCAGACTTACAATCTAAAGGTGTTGTGAGTGGTAAAGCAGGGAGGGAGAGGTGATGGGCGTGTTAGGGTGGAAGGTAATATGCTTCTTTAAAGAGATGTGTTTTTAGTGAGTTTTTGAATGTTTTGAGGCAGGAGGATATTCTAGTGGAGCTAGGCAAGGAGTACTAGAAAAGTCCTGATGGCGAGAGTGGGAGGAGGTGACAAGAATTGTAGAAAGAAGAAGGTCATTATTAGAACGAAGAGGGCAGGTCTGGGAGTATTTAGGGATGAGAGCAGAGATGTACTGTGGAGCTCTATTGTTGAGGTCTTTGTAAGTTAGGGTCCTGATTTTCTATTTTATTCTAGAGGCTAAGGGCAGCGAGTGGAGTGATTGACAGAGAGGTGATGCCGACAATGAACCTTGTGTACGGAAGATGAGTCTAGCAGAGGCATTCATAATGGATTTAGGGGGGATATTCGGGTGGTGGGTAGGCCAACAAGAAGCGAGTAGTCGAGTCGAGAGATGATGCAAGAGTGTATTAGGATTTTAGTTGTGTCTTCTGTAAGATAGTGGCGAATTCTGGAGATGTTTTTTAGATAGAGAAGACAAGATTTAGTTATTGATTTTATGTGAGGGATAAAAGCCACAACGGGGTCCAGTAGAACCCCAAGACAACGGGCTTGGGAGGTGGGGGTGATGATGTCATTGTTGACAGTGAGATAGATGTGAGGAATTGGGAAGGCTGTGGGAGAGGGAGGGAAGATTAGGAGTTCAGTCTTAGACATGTTGAGTTTGAGGTGGTGGGTGGATATCCAAGAGGATATACTGGTGCTGAGAGGTAGATTTTTGTGTCATCTGCATAGAGATGATACTGAAGTCCAAAAGAGTTCATTAGGGAACCAAGTGGGGATGTGTAGATGGAGAAGAGGAGGGTGCCAAGGACTGATTCTTGGGGTATGCCAACAGACAGGGGGTGAGGAGAAGAAGAGATGTCAGAGAAGGAGATACTGAATGATCGATTTTGTAGGTATGATGAGAACCATGAGAGAGCAGTGTCTCAAATACAGAGGGAAGAGAGGATATGGAGTAGAAGTGGACTGTGTCAAAGGCAGCAGAGTGATCTAGAAGAAGAAGAATTGAAAAGTGACCTTTTGACTTGGCAGTAAGCAAGTCATTGATTACTTTAGTGAGAGTTGTCTCAGTGGAATGTTGGGGCCGGAAGCCAGATTAAGATGAGGGTTTTTTGAGGGTGGGTTTAATTATGGCATATTTTAGAGAAGATGGAAACGTCCCAGTATTTAGGGAGAGGTTGAAAATATGTGTGAGAGCTGGGATTAGTGTGGCAGAGAGGGGAGGGATGAGCTACGATGGAATCGGATCCTGAGGACAGGTAGTGAGGCTAGTGGATGATAACAGGCTGGAGACTTCGTCCTCTGTAGCCGGGTCAAAGCAGTTCAAAGTGTCTGTGGGATTGGGGAAGGGAGAATACTGGGTGTTGTTGGTTAGTTGAGAGGGTGGAGTGTGTGATCCACTATGAGATGAGAGTTGATTGCGGATGTTTTGAATTTTATCAATAAAATGGTTGACGAAGTCTTCAGCTTTAAGAGAGCAAGGGACAGGAGGAGGTGGTGGGCGGAGGAGAGTATTGAAAGTGGGGAACAGACGCTTGGGGTTAGATGACAGAGTTGATATTATTGATGTGAAGTAGTGTTGATTGGCTAGGTTGTATATATATATATATATTAATGCATTATTCATTTATGTATTATTACTGCCTCATTTTTGCAGTTGGCACCAGTAACAATTTGGTAGCTTATTTGTAAATGTGCTTCAATATTAATTTCTCAGGCCTTTAAAGAAATTAAATGTCAAGAGTTAGCAAAAATGCTCAATGTATTAAGGCAAATCATGTTTAAACAAATGTTTTCTATACCTTAATATTTTTTGTATCTCTATTAAGTTTTTTTAGAAAATGCAGTAAATAACCATTTTCTAAATTCTTTTTATTCCCCCTGTATGCCCCTCATTCCCTGACATAGTAGTTGCTCCCCAACCCTTATTAGACTCCTTCATATTTTAACAGTAGTTCCAAGCGTTGTACATCCAGTATAAGCTGCAACCCATATGCAAATGAGCAGACTGACTCCTCCCCCAGCCTTATTAAATTGTGATTCAGCAAATTTAAAAGGGCTCTATATAAGTACAGAGCATATTTTTTTACAGAAGTTTTTAGTTAGTGATCTTCTATCCAAAAGCAATTTAATAAGGCTGTATGTTTGGCTTCTTGATCTATATTGCAATTCTCAAACTATTGTCTGTTGCATTGCTTCTCATTTCTAATATATAGTTTAGAGAGGAAATCTGATCATCATCAGAGTTAAGTAGTAAATAATTGTGGGTGGGGGTGAGAACAGTGGATGGAACCGATCGAGTGAAGACAGATGGTTAATGTGAGGGAGTGAATGGAGGTAATAGAGGTGAGGGAGTTAAGATAGCAAGTGGAGAGATCTTGGAGGTGAAGGAGTACATAGATATCATGGATGTAATTACTGAAGAGAGCGGATGTAGTTATAGGAGTGAGGATATGCAATGGAGGTATGGAATTGGGGAGGCAGATAATGTAGCCCTACATTAGATCTATCCTTCATAGGAATTTAAATTACAGTATATTATACTGATATTGCATGGGACCCCGTATGTTTTTTTATTCTACTGCATTGTGTACTACTCTTTCTACTACACAATAATGGCAGAAAGTTCGGTAAAGACTTGCAAACCTTTTTTTTTTCTTTTTTTTAGGCTTTCTAACAATAATGAATATTTGGCAAGCTTCCGTTTGAGATTTTCTTTTCCCATTTACTAAAAATGTGTTAAATTTGAATTCAATTCAGTTTTTTTTTAAATTAGTTCAGAGAAAATGTTGTTAATTCAAAATATAAAGAAGCAACAAAATATGGTGGCTCAAGGTATACCAAGATTCTGGGTGAAAAAAGTGGTGCTACTAAGGATAAAAAATATGTAACTATCCCTTTGTATGATAGTGCACACCCTCTGCCTAATCAACAATATAGAGGCAAAACAAATATTAAAACTTAACATTTAATAATGAAATTTAAAATGACTGTTTTAAAATCCTGGAACTCTGATGTCATAAAGAAAGTATTAGGAATTGGGTAAGCCTTCAAAGCTACCATATAATTATAAATCCTTATAATATTAGATCCTATAAGTCCAAAGAGTGTATGTAATATAATGTGATAGTGCCTGAAAACATTATATTATCATTTTAAATTTAATTATTAAATGTTAAGTTTTAATATTTGTTTTGCCTCTATATTGTTGATTAGGCAGAGGATGTGCACTATCATACAAAAGGATACCTTTTTCTCTTTTTGATTCTTAATTCAAAATATAACTATATTCAGATATAATAAAACTAGTGAAATTATCATATTTATTCCATATTTATATATTTGACTTTTTTTTATTTATAATAATAACAATAATTATAATCATAATAATCATAATATTCACAATAATAATCATGATAATAAATAATACATTTATACAATACATTCTCCAAGTCTGTATTCAGGATTTTAAGAGTAATTTACCCTACAGATTTATATGCCTCACACACACAGAATACACAATCAACATAAGTCAACATCTTATTGTTGCAATAAAATGAACTAATATGCTTAAATCTATTTGTAAGTAAAAAAAATACAATACATATTTACACTTTTAAATAGGATTCACAGGTCATGCAAAATAAAGCATTTTTTAGAAAATGATTCTACAGATTAAGTTCTGTACAGTACAATTTTCTCATATCTCTGGTTTCTCCAAAAGGTAGCATTGTGATGTTGATTTATTAAATGCAGACCATTTTTATAATGGAAATTAAAAATACACATACAAATACATAAAGTAACAACTGGAACTGTTAGATAATTGATTCTGAAAGTTAGGTATTTTAGTTATCTTAAAATGCCCTTCTCTGTTAATTACTGTATCTGGGATGATTAATAAGCTGTCACTATGTGAGTCACTATCAGAAAGAGCATGTTCATTGGTTAAATCAGTTTAAAAAGAGAGGCTTAAGCATATTTATACCAGCTGGTCATGCTCTTCATACTTACCATCCTCGTTGTGAACATGAATGAATCATGTCAGATAAAGAGAGTTGCAGAGACTGAGAGTATGTTGCGATAACTGCGATTTTTGTGGAAGAAATTAGTGAAGTCCCCTGCTTCAAACATAGTCACATTTTATATTGAACCAATTCTCAAACCAATTCACATGCCAAACGTTTGACCAATATTGGGTCACTTTTAATTGAATTAACACAAGGGCTTAAGAAGAAAATTATGACATTTATATTCTATATATATTTAGAATTATCAAAAAACTAGATATTACTCATTGCATTACAATAAGCATTGTGGTAGTAGGATGTGTTGGGATGAATTCCCAGTTGAAGAAATGTATGGAATTCTGTATCAATGGTCTCTTCTCGGTATATCAGAGAACTGTGTAAAACATATAACATGGACCAGAAGTTCTAAATGGTAAAGTGTTGGAGTATTATTAGAGATGTCAAATTGTTGTACATATGCCTTATAGTTAAAGTGTTGGGGTATTATTATAGATGTCAAATTGTTGTACATATGCCTTATAGTTAAAGTGTTGGGGTATTATTAGAGATGTCAAATTGTTGTACATATGCCTTATAGTTGTGGTTCTCAACAGAAGGTCCTAGCACCTCATATTTTCTTTAGATACTTTTACAAATAGATTAGTAATGAATGCATCTTCAGTTAAAATATACTCTATTCAAGTCAGTGCTTAACTAGATGAAATATTGGTGTGTTACATGTAGTATCACATGGCTAACAATATTCTGGATCTTAAAGGTGGTTCTCAAACCAAAAGGTTGAGACCTATAGGTTAACATAGGAAAGGAGAGGTTTTCCAACAGATTTTATTCACGTAAATCTGGCTCCATGTCTGGACACCCAAATTTCCAAAAATATGTACCTTTAACAAAAGATATTCTTACTTGAATTAACAATGATTTGAACTTTATCAATACAAATTAAATTCCCCCTTAACCCCAGGCTGCTGCAAGTAGCTGTAGTGGGCCCTAGTGCTTTATACCTGAGCTCTACACCTAGCCCCATGTTTTAAAAATATACAACTGTGAACAAAAAAGTACCCTGTGCTAAAAAACCCGAAGATGAAACATCAATAAACTTGTTTATAGTTGGGTGTGACATGCTTTGTAAAGTTGGGATATTTATTTTCTTGCAGCATGAAGATCTGGACCCATTCCACGATGCTCTTGATGATCGGAGGTACCCTGGTGAAGTTACAATTCCCAGTCCTAAGCCCAAATACCCTCAGTGTAAAGAGAGCAAAAAGGACTTATTAACGTAAGCATTAAATAAGGTGAAATTATATTTTCACTATTTGAATATTTTTTTGCGGTTAAAGGTTTCTATGCATTGAAATATATGTAACTTATTTAATTTGATATATGATATGTATATACACTGTAAAGATAGATAGATAGCAGTGGCGGAGCTAGTGCATAGTGAGCCCTGGTGCAAAAAGAAAATTTGTGGCACTTCCCGAACCCCCTCCATCATCAACGCAGTACATATATATATATATATATATATATATATATATATATATATATATATATACAGTATATATACATATAAAAAAAAGAATTCTCACATATATAGTTGTCGTACTTACGAATGTTGGTTACGCAATGTTCAAAGTTACAGACTTGCGCATGCGCAATGAGGGCCAAATGCGAAGCCCAAAAGTTATGGGTTTGACGGGCGCTGCAATGAGCACCGAGGGAGCTCACTGAGGGCCCGTACGTGACTGGCTTGAGAGGGGAGAAACTCAAAATGGCTTCAAACAGGCTTCAAAAAGAGACATAGGAAAGAGACACAGGAAAGGGAGTGGGGTGGAAAGAGACACATGGGACGGAGTGGAAGGAGACACAGGTGTGAGAGAGGGGGCGAAAAAGACACAGGGGAGGGAGATAAGGGGGAAAAACAGGGGAGGGAGAGGGGACAAAGATACATGGGAGGAAGAGAGTGGGGAGAGGCTCACAGTGCGCACCGAAGGGTGCCAAAGGTGAGGCCCGTAAAGTAGAGGCGGGAGAGGCACGGAATGAGCGCTGAAGGCGCTCATTCAGAGCCTCTTTCTACCTCTACTGCTCAAGGCTGTACTCCACTTCCTGGGGTGAGGAGGTGCCATGGCAGGCCAGAGGTCCAGGGGGCCACAGAGGTCCGCATGGGGGCCACAGGGGCTAGCAAGAACCAAAGGGGCCACAGGGGGCCGAGGGAAGACACAGGGGCCGCAGTGGGCCACAGGGGGCTGAGGGAGGCCGCAGGTGTCTGCGAGGGACCACAGGAGGCTGAGGGGGAACACAGGGGGCTGAGGGAGGCCACAGAGGTCTGCAATGGGGCAACAAAGGAGGCTGAGGGGGAACACAGGGGGCTGAGGGAGGCCACAGAGGTCTGCAATGGGGCAACAAAGGAGGCTGAGGGGGAACACAGGGCGTTGCGGAGGGACCGCAAGGGACCCATGGTACCTGGGGTCCTGGGGTTGGACACGGGGTACTGCGGGGGCCACAGGGGACCCGCTGGGACCACAGGTGACCCACAGAGGATTCACAGGGGCCTTGGGGCCACAGAAGACCCGTGGGGCTTTCAATGACCTGTGGGGGCTACTGGAGGGCTGTAGGGGCCACAGGTGGCCCCTAGGCGCCACAGTAGAGCCCCTAGGGGCCACAGGAGAGCCACAGGGGTCACCAAAGGGCTGTAGGGGACACATGGAGACCACAGGGGCCCCTCAGAGGCCAGGGGCCTTGGTGCCTTGCACCGTTTGCACCGGCAGTAGCTTCGCCTCTGATAGCTAGAATGATTGTTTTCCTTTGGTTGAAACTGCACTCAAACTAGAATTAAAGAATTAAAGAAAACTTTAAATGTAGAACAGAAACATAGAGCCCTATGCTAATCCCTGAAAAATCAATTACTAGTGCCATAGCAGCACTGTAAATCCTATGTAGCTATGTTAATCCCCATCCCTAAAACATTGCGAGACAACTGCTACTGGTCACATCTACCAGTGAAGTTCACAACAAAGCGTAAAAGCAAGGCAAAATTATCCATTGATTTTTGCACTGACAATAAATTACGCGTTCCTAACATTCAATTTGAAACCCAAACCCTATGCTAATAAGAATTTATGGATCACTCGCAAACAAGGGCACTGGTGTAACTACAAAAACCAGAAAAAAGATTTACGAGTACCAAAGACCACTGGCAAGTGGTTTTCAAACCATGGCTGAGTCCCCCAGAAGCATTTAAAGGGACATATTTTTGACTTCATGAAAAGTCAATACCACAAAACTATTGTTTTATTGTGTTGTTGAATGCCAAAGTCACAGCCTTAAGCTGCACCTTGTACTTAGAGGGTTACATAAAGAGCTCATTTAGTATACACCACACCTCCATTTTATTTGCTGAACAGAACATGATCATGAGGTACCTTTGCTAACTTGCATATCCGGCATTTTCTTGCAGTTTATCTGGCTGTCCCTTGGCTGACAAAAACATTCGAAGCATGATGGCTACCAGCTCGCAAGAACTCAAGTAAGTAAACACTATGCCCAGTCCTGGGATTTTAACTGAGCCATAGCATATATAATACTATATACTATATATAATACTATATATATACATACACTATGCAATGTAATTCTCAGGATTTTGATGTATCCTATTTACTATGAGATTGACATTTAAAACCCACTGTTCAAGGAGATAAATTAGCTGGTAAAAAAAAGACATGTTAGTGCATATCTCTCATGGGATAAGATAGAACTGGATACATTCTACAACATTTCATCATTTTAGTCCATTTAGCTCCATGTAATAATAGAATGTAAATCCCATGTCACTAGAGTAGGGATACCCCTGATATTACACAAACAAGATGATTTATTTATTTATCTGTAATTGTTCTAAAAGAAGTAGAAATACAATATAATGGAGAGGAGATAGCCTTGGTGTTACCATAATGATATGCTTAATCTGTGCTTCATTTATTTTAATATCAGGGGTTGGCATCATTCAACAAACTTCTATCACTCAACCTATTATCTTTTCTCTGGCTGCCCTCAGTCTGTAAGAAACAATATTAATGTTTGCCAAGTCAAATGTGGGAAAAGTTATTAAGTTTCTTAAATTTCAAAACCAATTTCAGCAAGACAAAATTAGCCCTTAGAAGCAAAGCTGTAATTATACTAGGATAGGATTGCAGCTCAATAATACCTTTAGGCCTTTATGCTTGTGGTGGTTTTCACTCAGAATATACGCTTTAAAATCGAGGTCGGGTGATACAAAAATTGCAAAATGTGCACTTACCTCATGTACATAGGTTCATCTTTAATATATATATATATATATATATATATATATATATATATATATATATATATATATATATATATATATATATATATATATATATATATATATATATATACAGCAATTATTTCACATATGGTAGGCTAAGAGTGATAGAAGCCCTCCACCGTACAAAGTAAAGTAGTACAAATAAGGAATAGTATATTAGTGATTCCACTTGAATGTCTAGAAATAAGTTGATAAAAACTTATTTCCTGCTCAAATTTCTCAGAAACACAGTATATGCACTGCAATCTGGGAAAACTGGGCGGGACATGCAAATGAGGCCACATAATGCACCATCACTCTGTCAATCTAAACCATTTTAAACATGGCTGCTTTAAAGCATATGCTTACTGTATTTCACAGTTTTAGACATAGCAACGGATGGATTTTTCACAAACCAGGTCACTTAACCTAATATATATATATATGTAGGAATGGAGTACAGGAAGGGCTTGTAAATACTTGGGAAGTGATAACTACCCCATATGTAGATTGTAACCTATTTGCTTTTAGTAAGTTTGTTCTGATTTCCATAGACACAATCCTTGCTATCTTTTTAGTTTACAAGAATGTTTATTTTTGAGATCTATATGGTGTTCATTTAAGGATTTCCATTATCGAACATAAGTCACTCTTTGTCAATTCAACTATTGATGCACAAAAAGGCTTGTAAAAAGGCATATCTAAGTGCCCTGGATTATGAGTGTATCTGATAGAGGAGAATTAATAGTGTATGAAAACATTTTTTGTATGCAAAAATACCAAATAATATTTAAACACTTACCTTGAAGTTAGCAAATTGTCTTGTAATTTCTGACAGTTAAGAATTAGGGTCAACACCCCCTCCAAACCCAGGCTAAATTAGCATAAAATTCATAACTCGTTTTGGACAATCAGGGGATAGAAGAGGGTAGCTAAAACATTTGATTAAAACTCTGGGGTTCCTGTTTGTGCTGCAAAGCAGCCTAGGATATGTAGTGTGGTCCATGTTAGAAAGTACTATAGCAGTAGAACAGAACACAGCTGACAGCTCAGGAGGGAGGGTCATATCCCAGCAGTGACTTGGGGGCTGACATCAGTGCTCTCCTATTGGCTGAGGAAGACACAGCAGGTAAATAATGGGTTCAAATTGGTCCCCTAATGCTGCATGTTGATTGGGGGGATCAGGTGCCTGTGTAGACACCCATTGTGATGTCAACATAATCATTAGAGGGATTTTTATATATCAATAAAAATAAAATGTTTTATGAAATATGCAGCATACATGAAGGATGCTTTTTGCCTAAAAAATTGCAAAATGTTATTATCCAGGAAATTTGAATATGCCTGTAATACAGTATGCAGAATTATTAATACACTAAAATATTAATTCCTGAAAAAATATGATACTTGAAATAAAAACAAAATGGATTTATTTTACAAATGTTATAAAAAAATCCCAATATATTTAAACTATTAACTCCATAACCCCTTTCCATTCTTATGTCATCACAATTTAAACTATTTATCACTTCAGATAATTTGCATGTGAAAATCTAAGAAATAAAGGCCTGAAGTTTTTTTTTAGTTACATATAAACTGGTGTTTAATGATCACACTTCCCAGCTCCTAAATGTGATAAGTGACAGTAATTCTCTGTATATTAAGTTAGCCTATTAGATGATCTGTAGCAGATTGACACACCATGCTTTACAGTCAAATGTTATGTCATATTTATCTAAGGCACTTCTGCCACCCTGTGGCCAAGCTCAGTAATGAATGTCTTTTTGTTCTTGAATGTCCTCTAGTTTATAGGGACTTGGAAATATTAGAATATTTTTAGTTGTTGCATCAGATAGAGGATATTTGATAACGTGCCATAGTGTGCCATAAAGGTCTCAGAGCACAAAAACATATTAATACGTTTAACTGCTCTTGGGGACTTACGCTCTACTAGTCAATGTGATTTTCAGACTAATGTATGGTCTTTGCATTTCCTGTTAGTTTTAATAAAAAGTAAACAGTTTGTACTTAATTTTTTTTCACGCAAAGAACGACTTTTGTAATGTTTAAATCATGCTCCTAGAAATGCTTGTAAAGAACAGTTGTGTTACATGTCCATTTAAGGGGCCATTGTTGTCATTTTTGTCTATACGATCTTAGAATAACTAAACTTGATCATGACAAAACGTTTCTAGAAAGCATAAAACAAATAAAAGTTTGCATGTGTAGAAGAGATGTGTAGATAAGAAGCACAATTCAACCAGTAGGAAAGGAGCTTTGGTATTCCCTTTTCAAGGCCCTCACTAATTACTCTATTCTAAGAGCTTCCTATGTATGAGCTGCCACATGCCCCTTCCATAGGAAGACATCTGTAGGCAGCTGCCTACTCTGCCTAATGGGAAATTGTGGCCTGCACATTAATTAAAGATTTTTATAGATCATTAAAGAACTGTCCTGCTGTAAAAATTGGTAAAATTGGTCCCAACTGTTTCCTTAATTAGAGCTACTTCTAGTCAATCAAAAATATGAGCTATGAAAATATATAAATGTTGCAAAAAGTAATAGACAACATGCTCTTATGACAAATTACGTAGATTGAAGAATTGAAAGTGCTAGAAAAAATCTACACATTGTATAGAATACCATATGGTGGGTGTGGTAGGGAATGATGGGAGGGAATGACGGAAATGTAAGTCACACGAAGAGTTAATGGGGCAACAGGGGGGAGTATTTGCACAAAAGATGTCAAATATAAAGAGTTGCATTGTTATTAAGGGCTTAAATTGATTTGATTACAGGTTAGGTTTCACCTTAAAACAAGTTTCTCTTATATGGAAGAGTTCACCTATAAAATCTCAAAAATATGTGAAAAAATGATAGCATTTGTCCTTTTATTGTTATAAATCCTGTGTATTAGGTGATGTGAACTGCTGAAGAATACAGATAAATGAATGTTACTGACACAGCTTAGAATTTCTTTTGCACATTGATTATCTCTTGAGCTGGCTCTTGAACATTTGACCCAATCAGATCAGCATGTCAACTGCCAATGACACAAATTAGCTTTAACATTGCAGCTTCTGCTCTCCGCAAACATGGAGGATTAACTCATAAACTAGGCAAGTTCTATAACCTTTGCAAACTCTTCTCTAATACTGATCTTTAACATAAACTAAACTTAAGTTTAGGTGAAAATTGCCCTTTAAGGAGAGTGTGTCATGAATCATGAAAAACCAAAAGACAGCTAAGGTGGGAAAACAAGAAACAGCTTCTTCTCGGAGATACTGATTTTTAAGTATTTGCAAGCCACTGAGGAGGAGGTATTGTGTAGGTAGATGGTGACACAAGCTCTTAAGGAGATAGTTCTTAGGGAGAAAGTTCTGGAGACAATGGATAATAATTATTTAAAAAAAAATAGATTTTCTACAAGGTTTAGATCTAAATATATTTTATAGTAGGTTTATGTCTTTTTTTATTTTAAATAGAAATGTATATACAGTGCCTTGCAAAATTATTCACCGGTGCGTGATTTGAGGCTAGGACGGAGGTTCACCTTCCAGCAGGACAATGACCCCAAACACACTGCTAAAGCAACACTTGAGTGGTTTAAGGGGAAACATGTAAATGTGTTGGAATGGCCTAGTCAAAGCCCAGACCTCAATCCAATAGAAAATCTGTGGTCAGACATAAAGATTGCTGTTCACAAGGCAAACCATCCAACTTGTAGGAGCTGGAGCAGTTTTGCGAGGAGGAATGGGCAAAAATCCCAGTTGTAATATGTGGCAAGCTCATAGAGACTTATCCAAAGAGACTTGGAGCTGTGATTGCCGCAAAAGGTAGCTCTGCAAAGTATTGACTTTAGGGGGGTGAATAATTATGCACATTGACTTTTTCTGTTATTTTGTCCTATTTGTTGTCTGCTTCACAATAAAAAAAAAAAAAAAAACATCTTCAAAGTTGTGGGCATGTTCTGTAAATTAAATGATTCAAATACTCAAACAATCCATGTTAATTCCAGGTTGTGAGGCAACAAAACACGAAAAAATGCCAAGGGGGGTGAATACTTTTGCAAGGCACTGTATAATCGATATAATCATAATAGCTATTATAACAGCATGTAAGCATTCCTTCCAAAGCTTGTGGACATTTACCCTTCTTTTTTATGTGTACTTTTATATGTGTAATATGTATCTTGCATCAATCTTTGACTACCTTTATACCATCGTAGAGTTATAGTACAAAGTCTGGTCTACGAGTTCTGGTCAGTGACTCATTACTCTGCCTAATCATATGGAGATATTTACTATACCTTCTGATTAGGTAATAAAGAAAAGTGTGTTTATTCACAATATATTCATACTAATTATACTTCATATTTTAAGTCAAGATAATTCATAACACATTTTCTATTTGGCTTTGAAGACTCCTTGATGCCATTAATTTTATTCCTTGTGTTCCACTTACAGCATTTTGTAGCTTTCTTAAGTATCTTCAGAATCAGGATGCCTTACTGTAACCATTGCAACTTGCCCATCATATTATATTTCTTCAGTCAAGCCTATGCTTAATGTTATTCCCACTCTATCATTGGATTTTCCACTTTATCAGTCTAGATATTTTGTCCCTTTAGCATTAAATATAGCTTCAACAACAAAGCCAAGTCGTACTTAGAGTTCATACGTATATAAAATAAATTTACTTTTTAATGATACCTCAGACGGTGCTTGTAATCTGTCTTGAATGCCCGTCCTTAATTGTTCTTCCTTATCCAGTTTTATTGCTTGTACTGTAATTTTAATGGTGTCCTCATGAACAGGAAAATATTTGTTTTAGCAGCATTTAATACACTGTATATTATTGTATTATTCCTTTTCTGTTATGTTTGACCAAATACGGGGTAAATGTGTGGATGATCATGAATAATTTCTTACAAGTAATGTGAGAGCAATTAACATTAAGTATTACTTTATTTGTCCTGTTCTTCCAGTAAATAGCCTAGTGGTTCTTTTCTTATTGCAGGTGTCCAACCCCTGGTTGTGATGGCTCCGGGCATATTACTGGAAATTATGCTTCACATAGAAGGTATGAAATCATTAAAAGTTCCTTTAAAAAAAATACATGTTTACATTTTTATTATCTTACATCTTTATCCATTTACATATAAATACAATAGGTCAGTATTTCAACTACCCTCTTCCAAATACAACTGGAAAAATGTCTTGCTATCTTCATTTGAGTAGAAACTGGACTTTTCTTTTATTCGGATATAATATACTGTACTGAAATCCTCCTATTGGATTGCAAGATATCTTCTACTGCAAGGAAGTGCTCCCTGATATTTTGATTGGTTAGAATATATGCACCTTAATCAAAAATTCCTCAGTTAAAAAATACATATCTAGGAGCCAAAAACAGATCCTAATTGTATATTAATTGTTACAGATGACAAACATTACTCTTACCCCTTTGTTATTGAGAAATAGCTTTAGTCTCCAGTGTAGTATTGTACATTATCCTCATGGGAACCCTGTTCAGTTGCTTCAAAGCATAGCTAAAGACCTGAAACTGGACAGAATGTGGGCCAAACCATGCCAACTACGACCGACAAGTGAACTAAAATAGTATAGATCATTTGACAATGTTTCCTTATTTATATATATTTAAGGGTACCATATTTTTCCGTGTATAAGACGCCCCCATGTATAAGACGACCCCTATTTTTGGAGCCCAAAATTAATAAATAAATAAATATGCAAATGTTCATTATATAACTTCTTATTGTGCTACACATATATTTCTGACATGACTTTCACTGATTTTCATTCCAGCTCAATATCCCTGTGATCACATCACTTACTCAGTCGTGCTGTGCATTGCATTTTTCCGGTTTAACACAGTAATAAGTGATGTGGTCACAGGGATATTGAGCTGGAATGGAAATCAGTGAAAATCATGACAGAAAGTGCACTTAAATATATGTGTAGCAAAATAGGAAGTTATGGATTAAACATTTCTATGGACACAGGCACTGTAATAATAACCAATCCGTTTCCAATACGTGTGATCTTCTCTCCTGCCTTACAACTGCCACAATGCCATCTAGTGGCCACTTGCAGTATTGCTGCTGTGCTGTATTCCGTGTATAAGACGACCCACCTATTTTACAATTTTGGCAAAAAAATATTGTCTTATACATAGAAAAATACAGTATTTTTAAGAAAAATACTCTATCATTGTTACAAAAATGGGTGTTTGTTTAGTAGTTGTATTCTTTTTGCAGTTTTAATTATGTTCTATCTTACATTTTAGACAAATCAAATAAATGTTTTCTATTTTTCTACTTAGTCTTTCAGGATGCCCAAGGGCAAAGAAAAGTGGAATCAAGATAGCGCAAAGCAAAGAAGATAAAGAAGATCAAGAACCAATTAGGTTACAAAAAAATTATACTTAATATTATTGTTTTATAACACATATATTGTTAGATACTTGGTTAATAAAAAGCAGCTCATTCATTGTATTCACCTGAATGATTGTCACTCCAACATTTTGTGTTGTAGAATGCTTAAACAATTATTTTAATATCAAATATTAGAACAAAATGAATTAAGAGTTAAACATTTTCAGCACTATTTGCAGAATGCAGGAAACATATTAAAGATTTTAACAGGGAATTGTGTATTGATTATAGAATGTTTGATTAAAAGCATTCTCTATTGTATATGACATCAGATATACTGTATTTAGTCTATAAAATGACTGTATTTATAATTATTGATGCTATTTTGTATCAATATGTACATGAAAAGGGCTGAGCAAAAAATATCCAATTAAATATACCTATCCTAAATCTATAGTATATTTACAAGATAGCATCAGTGCTAAGCACTGGGGCCCACAACAGGGTAGGGCACCTCTGCTACTTGCAGTAAATGAGGAATCTTAATTTATAAGATGAGGATGGCAGATAATTACTTTATACAAAGGTAATCTGATCATTATAGGGTTGATGTGATTGTCTAGATACATTTTGGCTCCTTTATTGACCAGTAGGGATAAATAGAAAAGTTGCAATTGGGGCCCAAAATTATTTTGCACTGAGGCCCTCTATTCACTAGGGGCCTCATTCTATTATCGGCCGCAGCCGTTGCGGGGCCGCAAGGACCGGCCGCAAGCTATTCGGCTATTCTATTCCCTTACGGCCGGGGATTCCGGCAGGCTTGCGGCCGGTGCCTTGCTATCTCTTGCGGCCGCTCGCGCCGGAGGAAAGCCTTTGATCTTAAACGGCCGCAAGAGATTTGCAATTCAATTGCTCCGGGAAACCTCTCTGCAAGGCTAAAAGCGAGCCGCAGTTACTTGCAGGAAAAAGGTCTCGCTAGCACCAATTAAGCACATAAAATAGCTCAAATAAAGCCATCCTGCACTTTGAGAAGACTATAAAGGGATTTTAGGTGTTAGAAAAAATAGCACATAATTATCCTGTACTCCAATCCGTAAAATATTTTATTTTTAATATCCGTAAAATATCCATGTAAAAAGTCCAGAGTGCTTGGAGCACTTCAGACACACCCACGCCGCAGCCGGCAAATAAACAGTTAATTTGAACTCGGGTTTGGGCAGATGTGCAAGCTTGAGAGTGGGTTCCTTTTAATCCTCATGTCCCCCAATATGATCCCTAGCATTTACAGAGCTGTACAGTGCAGGCTTGAATTTATTTTTCAGTTTTTATATTTCACAGATTACGGCCGGTTCCAAGATATGCGGCCGGCCGTAAAAGGAGATCCTTGCGGGGCCGTATAATAGAATCGCGAGTTAACTGAACCCTCGCAAGGAACCGCAGCCTTACGGCCGATTTACGGCCGATAATAGAATGAGGCCCTAGCTCCGCCACTGGATAGCATACACTTAGAACCCAATTCAATTGAGCTCTCGCTCCATCTGGTAGCTAGTAAGTGCGGTCGCAAGTTAATTTGCTATTCAATTGCGTCTTTTTGCGGGCTCTAAACGGGTTACGGCTACGGCCTTGCAAAAATGTTGATGGTTAAACCTGCAACTTACAGTCACCCAAAGCCTCTGATCTTTCGCAAAAGTTACAATGGCTAAAATCGCAAATCGCTATTCAATTGATCAATTTCCCCAAGCCTGCAAATGTTTTCACATCCGTAAATAACAAAAGAAGGAGAAAATCCCACGAGTGCTAGAGAGTACCCGCAAGGGGGTTAAACACCTATTCGTATAGCTGTAAATGCAAATAAAAAAATCAATCCTGCACCATAAATGACGAAGAAAGTGATGAAAGACATTAGAATTAATTGCACAACAGTCTCAAACCCGCAAATCGGCAGGAAACAAAAATTGTTATTATGTTTCATTTCGGGCTAAATCGATCTCGGTTATCCATAAGCTTATACATATCAGACCACCCACGTGGACTAGAACAGTATTGGCATTCATTTTCATAATTCTGTATTTTGCAAGTTTGCGAGTCTCATCGCATATCAGACCCCTAATCCTAATTGATTGATGTAACCTCCATGTTTTACTGCCGTAATAATGACAGTCTCATTTTCTATTGGATGATTCCAAACGGGAGGTTACGGGCTTGCTTAATTGATCATGTTCCTGCCCTGAACTGCTACGAACCAGTGCATGGTTTACAGTTTCGGCTTTGAGCCAATAACTTGTGGCCTTGAGCAATTGAATAGCTCCGATTCGGAGACGAACTGGAGCCTGCAACACACCCGCAGACATACGGCCTACTACCATCCAGTTGCGGGCTTGCAATTGAATCAGGCCCAAAGTCTGCACAGAAATCCCTTTATGCAGTGATATTTCTGTCATTAAATGTACTTGACACTTTCTGACATACCATATATATATACATAGACACACATAAGCTTATGGTTTGAGATATAAAAAAGGGAAAAGGAGGATCTACAAGTGGGGAGTGGGAGGCACACAAATATGAATGGACTAGGACAGCAAGAAACGCATGCATGTTACTTAGTGAATACGTAGTGAATACTGTGAAGACCACAAAGTGACTACTATGCTTTGCAGCTATTGTAAAGCCCTACTCAATTTAGTAAAATTTTGTAAAATATACATTGTTTGTTTGCATTGCTCTGTCGCGTCCGACTCTCCTGGACCACAACCCACCATGCTGTTCCACTTGGTATTTATGGCAGAGATAGTGGAGTGGGCTGACAGTTCTTTCTCCAGTGGGCCACAGCATACAGCTTCCTAGGTGGTCTCCCATCCAAGTACTGACCAGGGCCAACCCAGCTTGGCTTCAGGGTGGTATGACTTCTTGTTTCCCTGGCTGGAATAAAACCAAGGTCGCAGTGGTGAAAGCACCAAATGTCCCTAATTCGAATTACACATATATGTAGTAAATGTCCCAGACTTGGCTACACTCATGTATTCTCATGTATTCTGCCAGTTTTCATGACTTTCCTATATCTTTAATAACACTTCTACTCCTAGAAGTATTTTGAGACAAAACAGACACCACATGGACTTCACTCTGTGGTCATCACATATTTACTTGTCTGTACAGTCTGTTCTTGTATTGTCCTATAAGAAACCAAACCACTTTCCAAGCCTCAATCCCAGTTACACACTTACTGTAATCACAGAAGGATAATTTCATACTACAGTGTTCTGCTTTTAGAGATTCTGGTTCCATATTGTATTATAGTCACTTATGTGATACTATATCAATTAGGGACATTTCCCGCTGCTTTAAGTTATGCTTTTAGTGACTTGAAAGCGAAGTCAAGCTGTGATCTCAGCATTCACAATGTTTGTGGTCAGAAATATAAATGTCTTCAGCCAAAGTGCTCTGGACTCTTAACTTCTACATCTAATCTCCCTAAAACACTTACGATGTTATCCTTGGGGGGGGAATATCCCTGGATTTATTTACCTCTATTTTTTTTACGGGGCATGAACTCATATTTTTCATTTTAGAGCGTGACTGTGCTGCACTTCATCTTATCCCTGCTGTTATTTTTATATGCATTTCTATTTACCTTGCACTCCCAAATTCCAACCATTCTTAACATAATTCATTCTTGTGCAAACATAAAGTAAAGAACTAAGTTGTAGTACCTTTCTTCAAATATATTATACAAATTCTGCAGTGTAGTAGTAATGGGTTGAAGTGTTTGTCCTGCATTTCTTTCCTCAAGCTGTATTCTCCATGGCCCTCATTCAATTGCAATTTGGCCAATTTAATGGGGCCCTAAATAAGCACATAACATATTTTTTTAAAGAAGTTTTTAGTTAGTGAAGACCTTGCTTTTGGATAGATTCTCACTAACTAAAAACTTCTTGGCCAAAGTGCAATTGAATGAGGGCCTATGTGCTTATTTAGACCCCTATTCAATTGGTCAAATCGCAATTGAATGAGGCCCCATGTATTTTATTTAGATGAAAATCTGCATTATTAATAATGACATACATTTACACTACACTATAATATAATATGATTGTTATAATATGACAGAGATATCATATACTTTAGTTATTCATTCATTCATTTATACATTCAGGTATTCCTCAGCATATTCAAAAGATGAAAATAATTCTTATGTATTAATTGACAAAATATGGAATAATCTACCCCCAATTGTACATATTATCAGTAAAGTTTCACTACTGTATACCTGTTGTAACTTTATATAGGGTCACATAATTCAGAGGTAACTTGTCTTATATGTAGTGGGGGGTATAATATTGCATATTATACATTGTCAACACATGTGGACCTCGACATGTTTCGATGTCACAGGTTATATATACGATACGATACGATACGATTGTGATGTCAAAACGACATTATTATAAAGATATTAGTTATTTTACTGTATTGGGTACAGATCCACTAAAGTGATAGATGATGCCATAAATTGTGCATGCATTCAGAAAAATAGTACCACCTCTTTTAAAGTATTCTGGTGTTCATCCCATAATGTAAAATAACAGGAGACCAGTTACACTTTGTATTATAATACAAACCAATGTAATAAATGATTGAAGACAATAAACATGACTTGTCGCTGTTGTAACCAGGTGTCCTGTCCCAGGCTGTGATGGACAAGGCCACGTAACAGGGAAGTATGCGTCACATCGCAGTGCTTCAGGATGCCCTCTTGCAGCTAAGAGGCAAAAAGATGGCTACTTAAATGGATCCCAGTTCTCCTGGAAATCTGGAAAGACAGAAGGCATGGCATGTCCCACTCCCGGATGTGATGGCTCTGGGCATATTAGTGGAAGTTTTCTCACACATCGCAGGTAAGTCTTTATTGCCTATAATATGTATGTCTATATAAATGACACAGGTCCTCATTCAATTGCAATTTGGCCAATTGAATAGTGCTCCAAATAAGCACATAACATATTTTTTTAAAGAAGTGTTTAGTTAGTAAATATCTTTACAAAAGCAAGGTTTTCACTAACTAAAAACTTATTTAAAAAAATATGTTATGTGCTTATTTAGAGCCCTATTCAATTGGCCAAATCGCAATTGAATGAGGCCCCTAGTTGCTTAATTAATTCATGTTTCACATTTGTCATGTTGTATATTATAAAAATTTTATTGTAACATCTAAATTGCCAGTATGTGATGTTAAACAAAATGCACTGTTTATTTTGTAATATTTTCATGCAATGTTCTATTAACATAATTAGTATTTCTAAACCTGTCCTGTATCCAGTAATATTTGCAGTGTATCTTCCCCATTGTTTTCCATGGGGCTCTTAGTAAGACAACTATTCTATCCTAGTCTCACTTTGGTGTAGCAGCTGCTGACTGACTTGTATTCGTCATAATAATTGCTGACAATTTTGGCACCAGGCAAGCAGTAGCATACATTTCAGCTACATAAATGACATCCATGTGTAAATTATATATATATATATATATATATCATAGGTATGATGCGCTCTATGTGCTCTTTCTCTGTGCCCTCTGTCTCTGTCCTCTCTTTGTGCCCCCTGTCTCTCTCTCTGTACTCTCTGTACTCCTTCTCTGTACCCTCTGTCTCTCTCTCTCTCTCTGCATTTTCTATGTACCCTGTCTCTGCTCTCTCTCTCTCTCTCTCTCTCTCTCTCTGTGCCCTCTGTCTCTCTCTGTGTTCTCCGTTTCTCTCTGTGTCCTCTGCCGCTGCCTCTCTCTCTCTCTCTCTGTGCTTTCTGTCTCTCTTTGTGCCCTATGTCTCTCTCTGTGTTCTCCGTTTCTCTCTGTGTCCTCTGCCGCTGCCTCTCTCTCTCTCTCTGTGCTTTCTGTCTCTCTTTGTGCCCTATGTCTCTCTCTGTGTTCTCCGTTTCTCTCTGTGTCCTCTGCCGCTGTTCTCTCTCTCTCTGTGTGCTTTCTGTCTCTCTTTGTGCCCTATGTCTCTCTCTGTGTTCTCCATCTCTCTCTGTGTCCTCTGTCGCTGCCCTCTCTCTCTCTGTGTGCTTTCTGTCTCTCACTGTGCCCTCTGTCTCTACCCTCTCTCCGTGCCTCTGTCTCTCCCTGTGCCCTCTGTCTCTCTCTGTGTTCTCTGTCTCTCTCTGTGTCCTCTGTCGCTGCCCTCTCTCTCTCTGTGCCTCTGTCTCTCCCTGTGCCCTCTGTCTCTCTCTGTGTCCTCTGTCGCTGCCCTCTCTCTCTCTCTGTGCTTTCTGTCTCTCACTGTGCCCTCTGTCTCTACCCTCTCTCCGTGCCTCTGTCTCTCCCTGTGCCCTCTGTCTCTCTCTGTGTTCTCTGTCTCTCTCTGTGTCCTCTGTCGCTGCCCTCTCTCTCTCTGTGCCTCTGTCTCTCCCTGTGCCCTCTGTCTCTCTCTGTGTCCTCTGTCGCTGCCCTCTCTCTCTCTGTGCCTCTGTCTCTCCCTGTGCCCTCTGTCTCTCTCTGTGTCCTCTGTCGCTGCCCTCTCTCTCTCTGTGCCTCTGTCTCTCCCTGTGCCCTCTGTCTCTCTCTGTGTTCTCTGTCTCTCTGTGTCCTGTGTCGCTGCCCTCTCTCTCTCTCTCTCTCTCTCTCTCTCTCTTTGTGCTTTCTGTCTCTCTTTGTGCCCTCTCTCTCTCTCTGTGTTCTCCGTCTCTCTCTGTGTCCTCTGTCGCTGCCCTCTCTCTCTCTCTCTCTCTCTCTCTCTCTCTCTCTCTCTCTCTCTCTCTCTCTCTCTGTGCTATCTGTCTCTCACTATGCCCTCTGTCTCTACTCTCTCTCTCTCTGTGCCTCGGTCTCTCTCTGAGCTCTTTCTTTCTGTGCCCTCTGTCTCTGTCCTCTCTTTGTGCCCTCTGTCTCTCTCTGTACTCGCTCTGTCCCTTCTCTGTACCATCTGTCTCTCTCTGTACGCTTTCTCTGTACCCTGTCTCTGCTCTCTCTCTCTGTGCCCTCTGTCTCTCTCTGTGTCCTCTGTCGCTGCCCTCTCTCTCTGTGCTTTCTGTCTCTCGCTGTGCCCACTGTCTCTACCCTCTCTCTGTGCCCCTGTCTCTCCCTGTGCTCTCTGTCTCTCTCGATGCCCTCTGTCTGCCCTCTGTCTCTCTGTGTCTTCTGTATTCCTTGTCTTTCTCTCCCTGCCCTCTGTCTCTGCCCACTTTCTCTGTGCCCTCTTTGTGCTCTCTCCCTCTCTCCCTGTTTCTCTGTTTCTCTCTCTCCCCCACATGCGCTTATCCATTGCGCATGTCTGAATACGGAACTCCCGTGCATGCTGATTAAACTGATTAAGGTTTAACATGAGCATTGGTATATACTGAACAGGAAATCTAAGTAATAACAAACTCCCATGGGACAGAAGACAGCATCATAGATAAAGTGTGTGAGTTGTGTGGATCTATCTATACGCAAGGTCTGAGACAAGAGATAAGAGAGAAAACAGTCTCATGTTTCTATGTGTCCATTGCATTATAAATCAATTAGGGCAAAAATTCCCACATATTCACTTATATATGAGTTGAAAAGCAACAATAAATCGTAAGACAGAATGTGGCAGGATCATAAGCAATTTTAATAATGTGCCAGAAAACCCAAATCAATGTTAAGTGCCATATCTGTAGGGCTGTTTAGTAATGTGATCATCTTCATTTCAAATGTTTTTTCTCTCCTGGATGTTTTTGAAATTCCCTCTGAATATTTTGATTTTCAGGTTTTGGATGGAGTGATCATTCTGGGTTTAATGGTGTCCAACTGGGGTACAATAACTGCTTTCTTTGTACTTTTTAATAGAATGTTTGTGTAGATTCATTCATCCTTAGATGGTTTCTGACTTGTCTCCCCAATGTAACAGCATATACTGTATATCCAATATATATGTATGCCATGTATAATTGCTTCTACTCATAACATACTTCCCAACTGTTCCATCTTGCCCTCTTAGTTCTGCCTGTCCTGCACACCTTTATACAGTACAGCCTCACCCTTCTGAACCTATGCAGGTCCTCAAAAGGTTGTAAATACATAGTGCCGTGTATAAAATACACATGCAAACATTTTATTCTTTTTGATAATTGTCACTTGTTTCTTCATACTTATCCCTACAGGTACTACCCCCCTATCTCTTCCTTACTCAGCATAAATCAATGAATAAGTCAAAAAGTCAATGAATAAGTATTTCAGTTACTTTGTGATTTGCAGTCCTGATAGGACATGCAGAGAGAACTGAGTAAGAAGGAGAGAATAGTGTAGTAACTGTGGCTCTAAGTGGTAAAGTCGGTTGAAATGTATTGAATAGCTGGCATATGGCATTTGCAAAGCAGTTTATAGTTCTTTGAGAACTTACATAGCTCATGAAGAGGGAACCTGTGCTTGGAGAACTTCTAATACAGGAAGGTTCATCAAAACCTGCTGTGCAGGACACAGGCAGGGAGATATACAGTAAGATGAGACTGTGGGTCTCTAAGCAGCAGGACACAGCATGTTGTAGTCTGAAAGACAGCAGGGAAGGCACTTCTGCTTCCTCCAATCAGTATCTGGGAAGTGAGATGCAAGGGCAGGCTCCAACAGTGATATTGCCATAGGTTTGACCATACCTGGGAGTTTATAACTGACTGAGCTGTCAATCACAACGCTCCAGAGCATCATTTGGTATACAGCCTATTTACTCAAGGTGCTACAAACCCCAGCTGGTTACTAATGTAGGACATTGGAGGATGGCTACATGGAGCATCAGAACTCCATGATACAGACGAGTGAAAACGCATCATTGTAAAAACTGTAAGAGCATGTTTATTTTATTTTCCCTACTCTTTTTCTGATGAGCAGTTTGTACGACTTCAGTTACCCATTCATTTTGGAAATATTGTTTTTTTATTGTTTTATTATGCTTGTAAATCGTAATCCATTCTGAAAATAATATATTATTACAGTACACTATGTTGAAGAAAAAAGATCATTTTCAAGAAAATTTAAGAATCGTAAAACCAATAATGAGGAATAACATTTACAATAGAGACACAGGTCTTCTTATCTTTTGTCCAAGCAGAAGGGAGCCCCAGACATTGATAGAGGTGGTTTTAATTGTAGAGTCCAACATTGTATATAATAGTTGATTCATTTTTTGACATTTATTAAGATTATTGTTCATTGTCAATCCTCGTTTTGTTTTTCAAAGGGGCATTTTGTAAATATTTGTTTCCAGTTTCAAATATAGTAATTTCCATTTTATATATTTGTTTAGCATGCGTTTAAAATAGATAGCTTCAAATATTACTAGAGGCATAGGGCTTCAAAAATAAAAAGTTTTCCAAATACTAAAACAATTACTGAAAAAGGAGCTTTGCAGCACTATAGTGTTTTTTTCTGAAAAATTTTCATCTGCGAGTATCAGCTGCAGCCAATCAGTCTAGAGGGAGTAGGTTGCGTTACTACAGAACTCGACTGGTGCCTAATCAGAACAATGTCCCAATATTTTTGCAATTTTAGTCCGCAGAGGGGTTAAACATCCAATTACATGGCTCACTTTCATGCCAAAAACGTTTAATGTTTAAATGGCAACTAAAATGTAATGGGCCACTGTGATCAATTATTTAAAATATACTATTTTAATATACACTTGAAAATAATCAAAATTACGAAGGAAAATAAAATAATATAGTCTCTAATATATTACCTTTTATATGCAATTATGCTCTTGTGGGATCTGCCATTTTCTCAGGCGGGAGGAGACATTGATTGAACAGGAAGTTTCTATCTACACAATATTAATTTGGCGCCTACAGCAGCAGTAAAAGAAACTCATAAGTTTACAAGGACACACCCTCCTGAGAGAATAACAGACAGAAATAGTTGAAAAAATGGATGGCTGCTCTAAGGAATAATTTACTTTTTCCCCACAAACAAGTTTAATTATTCAAAAGAACATATAGATTTTTTTTTTACCACAGCGATCCATTTAAATTATTTCATATTAAACAGCATTCTTAGAGAAAAATATTTATATGTAAAATGTATGGAGTTTGCCAGTTCCTGTTTGAAAAATGGGAGCAGCATTAGAAACTCAATTTCTGTGAATAATACTGAATTGTGTTATTTGATTAAGTCTGATTGGGTTAAAGGGTTAAAAGACTACTGTAGTGCATTTGTATTGCATCATAGCCCACCTCCTTTCCTGAAAATACTCAGTCTGACTGGTCAGACTTTTTTTTTAGGCAAGCTTTCAGGCAGAGCAGCTCTGCATGAGGAGAAAAGTGACACAATCAAAAATAATAAAATATATTAACTTTTATTTATTTTAAACTGCATATTGTTTTAGTCTATGCACAATAAAAAAAAAAATATGAGCTTGCAGCAGCTCCCATAACCTAGCATGCAAGGATTTTGCAGCAACAGAATGCAACAGCTAAAACTTTTACACATATATACACATAAATACAATCCTTGGTATAACAGCTAACTTATGTTTAGGTGGAACTTGCTCTTTTAAGTGCATGTTAGACAAACATTTGAGTTTCATGTCCCTTTAAATAGAGGTACATCACACACTTGTCTCAAATGTTTCTATGTATTAATCTCCCAACTTCAACAATTGTAAAAAGCCAACCATGGCAGGTATCTCACAGAATGGTCCTGCTGAGTTTAAGGTAAAGTCGGATACAGTTTAGTTCTACAATCCTGACTAAGGGCCTCATTCAATTGCGATTTGGCCAGTTGAATAGGGCTCTATATAAGCACAGGGCATGTTTTTTTTTACAGAAGTTTTTAGTTAGTAAAGACCTTGCTTTTGAATAGAAGTTCACTAACTAAAAACTTCTGTAAAAAAATATGCTATGTGCTTATATAGAACCCTATTCAGTTGGCCAAATCACAATTGAATGAGGCCCATAGATCTGAAGCTGTGATCATTCAAAATGATCAATTAATACATGATACCAGGGTCCATGTAGATTTGTGCACTCCCCTCACCTAGGTTATTAATTTTGTAGTCATAAAATAACCACACACTTGTGTATGAAATTATACACTAGGGCCCTCATTCTATTATCGGCCGTAAATCGGCCGTAAGGCTGCGATTCCTTGCGGGGGTTCCGTTACCTCGCAATTCTATTAAACGGCCCCGCAAGGATCTCCTCTTACAGCCGGCCGTATATCTTGCAACCGGCCGTAAGCTCAGAAATCTTTAAAGTCAAAAATAAATTCAAGCCTGCACTGTACAGCTCTGTAAATGCTAGGGATCATATTGGGGGACATGAGGATTAATAGTAACCCACTCTCAAGCTTGCACATCTGCCCAAACCCGAGTTTACATTAACTGTTTATTTTCCGGCCGCAGCGTGGCCGGGTCTGAGGTGCTCCAAGCACTCTGGACTTTTTCCATGGATATTTGACATATATAATAAAACATTTTTTTTACGGATTTGAGTATAGGGGAATGTTGTGCTATTTTTGCTAACACCTACAATCACTGGATGGCTTTATTTCTGCTTTATAATGTACTTAATTGGTGCTAGCGGGACCTTTTTCCTGCAAGTAAGCTGCGGATCGCTTTTAGCCTTGCAGAGAGGGCTCCCGGAGCAATTGAATAGCAACCGGGCTTTTCTTGCGGCCGAAACTCTTGCGGCCGTTTTAGATCAAAGGCTTTCCTCAGGCGCGTGCGGCCGCAAGGGATAGCAAGGCGCCGGCCGCAAGCCTGCCGGAATCCCCAGCCGGAGGGGAATAGAATAGCCGAATAGCTTGCGGCCGGTCCTTGCGGCCCCGCATCTCCTACGGCCGATAATAGAATGAGGCCCTAGGTGTTTATATATATATATATACCATATGTCAGAAACACTAAGAGCTAAAAATGTGACTGTATATAGACATTTCTGTGCGTATGCACACATTATTCCATGGCACTCCATCTGCAACTTCAGATAGCGTGCTCCCCCTGAAAATATGCTACCCTAGGCCTGGGCCACGTGGACCTATGCAGAAACACACAACTGCATGATACACAGTAATATATGTGAACTGCAAAGACATTGAATTTGATATCGTGCTTTTCATACATTCCAGGCACCTGCAAACTGCTGTCATTCTTTATGGATTTTAGATTAGAGAAATTATGCTGAAATATTAAAATAATGAACCTATCAAGTTTTTGAAAAAGGAGATTTTTTGAGACATGGAACAATATATTTTTTATCATGCATTTAAAAAGAGCATACTTTAAAAAATTATCAAAGATGTGTTTTGGATGACAATATATTAAACAAAAGCTGTTTAAAATTCATTTAAACTAACAGAAGCGTGGATGGCTGGTGAAGCCATAAATAGGGTTTAGAATGCAAACTCAAAAAGTGGACATATGAAAGTTCATGTTATTTGAGATTATATATTTTATATTTTTATAATTTATATATTTTATATTTTATTATGTTTATACTGGATTCTCATATCTTTTTTTCAGCAGTTTGCTCTATATCAGGGGTGGGCAAGTTCAGTCCTGGAGGGCCACATACATGCCTGGATTTGACGATATCCCTACTGCGCACAGGTGAGTCAATCACTTCTTCCGTCATCCTGATTGACTCACCTGTGCACAGAAAGGTTATGTAAAAATCCATTCTTGTGTGTGGCCCTCCAGGACCGAACTTGGCCACCCCTGCTCTATATGGATTAGTACATTATATATATATGTATATATATTTATATATATATATATATATATATATATATATATATATATATATATATATATATACTGTATATATATATATATATAGAGTCGTGCTCAAAAGTTTGAATACCCTAGCAGAAATTGTGACATTTTGGCATTTATTTTGAAAATATGACTGATCATGCAAAAAAAAATTATTTTAATGAAGTATAGTGATCATATGAGGCCATTTATTATCACATAGTTGTTTGGCTCCTTTTTAATCATAATGATAACAGAAATCACCCAAATGGCCCTGATCAAAAGTTTATATACCCTTGAATGTTTGGCCTTGTTACAGACACACAAGGTGACACACACAGGTTAAAATGTCAATTAAAGCCTAATTTCCCACACCTGTGGCTTTTTAAATTGCAATTAGTGTCTGTGTATAAATAGTCAATGAGTTTGTTAGCTCTCACATTGATGCACTGAGCAGGCTAGATACTGAGCCATGGGGAGCAGAAAATAACTGTCTAATAACATGTGTAACAAGATAATGGAACTTCATAACTATGGAAAAGGATATAAAAAGATATCCAAAGCCTTTAAAATGCCAGTCAGTACTGTTCAATCACTTATTAAGAAGTGGAACATTTGGGGATCTCTTGATACCAAGCCAAGGTCAGGTAGACCAAGAAAGATTTCAGCCACAACTGACAGAAGAATTGTTCGGAATACAAACAAAAACCCATAGGTAACCTCAGGAGAAATACAGGCTGCGCTGGAAAAAGACGGTGTGGTTGTTTCAAGCAGCACAATACGACAATACTTGAACAGAAATGAGCTGCATGGTCGAGTTGCCAGAATGAAGCCTTGACTGCGCCAATGCTACAAAAAAGCCTGGTTACAATATGCCCAACAACACCTTGACATGCCTCACAGCTTATGGCACACTGTAATTTGGAGTGACGAGACCAAAATAGAGTTTTATGGTCACAACCATCAGCACTATGTTTGGAGAGGGGTCAACAAGGCCTATAATGAAATGAATACTATCCCCACTGTGAAGCATGAGTGTAGCTCAATGATATTTTGGGGGGGTGAGCTCTAAAGGCACAGGAAATCTTGTGAAAATTGATGGTAAGATGAATGCATCATATTATCAGAAAATACTGGCAGACAATTTGCATTCTTCTGCACGAAGGCTGCACTTGGGACGCTCTTGGACTTTCCAGCATGACAATGACCCTAAGACCAAGTTGACCGTCTAGTGGTTACAGCAGAAAAAAGGTGAATGTTCTGGAGTCTCCTAACCTTAAAGGGATATCTAAGTTTCCTGGAATAAGAATGCATCTGATGGAGGAGAATCAGAAGTGTATGAAAAAAAAAATGTTTGCATGAACAAATACCAACATAAACATTTAAACACTTACCTTGAAGTTAGCAAAATCTATTGTAATT
This sequence comes from Discoglossus pictus, assembly GCA_027410445.1. Lineage (NCBI taxonomy): Eukaryota > Metazoa > Chordata > Amphibia > Anura > Alytidae > Discoglossus > Discoglossus pictus. The sequence continues at coordinate 391,125,070 of CM050165.1, read as the reverse complement.
TCTGACAGTTTAAAATTAAGGCTAACACCCCCTCCAATTTGTTTTGGCCAATCCGGTAAGAGAAAGATTTCAGACATAGCACTATGTTAGCTGCTATCGCAACAGCCAGAAAGCAGGGATGAGTCATATACCAGCAGTGACAATACTGCTCTCCTTTTGGCTGGGGTGCAAAGCAGCATGGGATATGTAGGCAAAGGAGCCTGGGAAATGTAGTGTATCTCTGACATGTGACAGGAAGCTGCAAAGATGAAGCTGTAAGTAGATTGGCTGAGCAAGAAACAGCAGGTATATAGTGAGTTAATATTGCTCCCTGGGTGCTGCATGCTGATTGGGGGGCACCAGGAAGTTGTGTAGGCACCCCCTGGGGGTGTCAACATAATCATTAGAGGGATGTTTTATGAGATGTGCTGCATACATATAGGCTGCTTATTGCATACAGAGTGCAGAAAAGTATTACTCCAGCTCACTTAGAAATCCCTTTAATATCATCGAGCCACTCTGGGGAGATCTCAAACGGGGGGTTCATACGAGACGATCAAAGACTTTGCATGACCTGGAGGCATTTTGACAACACGAATGGGCAGCTATACCACCTGCAATAATTAGGGGCCTCATAGACAACTATTACAAAAGACTGAACGCTGTCATGCTAAAGGGGGCAATACACAGTATTAAGAACTAAGGGTATGCAAACTTTTGATCAGGGTCTTTTCATTTTTGTTGCCATGTTTTGTTTTATGATTGTGCCATTCTGTTATAACCTTCAGTTGTATATGAAAGAAATAAAAGAAATGTGTTTTGCCTGCTCACTCATGGTTTCTTTAAAAATGGTACATATATTACCAATTCGCCAAGGGTATGCAAACTTTTGAGCACAACTATATATATATATATATATATATATATATATATATATATATAATACATAAATGTATGTATGCTTATAAGGTATTTGAACATGTAACTTGGATCATAATCAAGTATGTAAATTGAAGTTATGTGGGTACATACATAATAACCATGAGATGTAATTAATTAATATTGGTTAGAGTAATGCACAAAGCGCTATGGTATACATATTCAGTGATCCCTAATGCTGTGCTTTTTATGAATGGTGAAACCAGCACATATAGAGTGATGTCTGTTTTCCAGGGACCGTATCTGTAACAGGAGCATGCCCAGTTGGTTAAACTCAATGGTGGAGCGCCTGAGAGCAACTGGACTAAAAGGGGACTCTTAATTTAAAAGGGAAGAAGGACATATATTTATTTTTTATAAAGTGATCTCATAGCCTACATAAATGTTAGGCTTTTTATTGACTTCAACGGGCACCCACCTTGTAAAGAGAAGTTGCAAGGGAAACTACCAAATATTTTACAACAAAATGTCTTCTAGTCATTAGCTCTGCTACTAGTTAAATTATAATGGTCACAGAGACTGATAAGTGTTAAAGTCTTACCATTATGGAGAGATCTGTTATTGAGTTTACATAAGTAATTTTCTCCAATAATGAAGCTGCTAGATTAATATATATGTCCCACATTGTTTTCAGAGCAGCTTGCTTTGTGATCAATCAATATGTGCATTACGAAGACACTGAATTTGGTGATGTGTTTTTATACTGTATTGTAAAACTACAGAAAACCTCAAAATTACTTAGTTCATGTTTTTCTTTAGAATTTTAAGATTAGAGATATTCTATAGAACATTTTAAGTATTAAAATTACTTTTTTTTTTGGAAAATTAAATAATTATCCTTACAATTGAGTATAGTAATCTAAGGCTATTATTTAGTCTTATTTCTATTTGTTTTATATGGATCCTATACAAAAAGTACATATTTTAAACAGTATAATAAATAAATGCAAATAATAACAGAGAAAATTATTAATTTGAACCTTTGATGGACAGATATCAATGCCTCTAATTTAAGATGGGCCTATAAAGTGAGAAAGGAGGAGGGAGCCATTGTTGTTTTTTTTCTCAGAATTTCACAGTATATTGTAGAGTAACCACATCAGATTTTAAAACCACTGGAATAAACCAAAACATGCAATGAAAGGGAGTTTGATAGTACATAAAGATCGAGTGACATATAAATCCCAGTCATCAATTGGATATTCGTCAAGGGGAGGTAACCCGTTCATTTAAATCTGAAAGGTACCTCCTGAAATTGCACCATACATATGAATCAGAATCATATCTTGGTGAAAATGTGGTCATAAGTTGGTGGTACATACATTTTTGTGCTGGGTCTAAGAAAAGTGTACGTTGTTCTATGCAACATGCCATCTTTGAAACTTTCAGGCTAATTCGGTTGTTTTTTAATCAGTATACTCTTACCACCTCATTCCGTTCTGCAACAGCCTAAGAATACTAATTGGGCAACATGGTAAAAAAAAATCCAGATACTGTTTCAGTACTTTGTATTTAAATTAAAGTATTTCAGGTATACTTCAAGCCTGTATCGGTTACACAGTGCCGGTATCCAAATCCAAGACAGGTCTCATTAAAAACTACAGTGTAGTTAGATGTTGTGCATGTCCCAGGAACTGAGGCGATTGGCTCTATGGCTAAACCTGCAGGGCCATAGGAGGATCTTTGAATCTCGTTCCCGTGTAGAAAATAGTATGTCATTAACAATTTTTTCATTAACATTTAATTGCAAAATCATACAAAAGATATTGATCAAGCAGGGAGTTTATCTATGAAAAATGAAAGTGTTAGAGGCACACATTTGAGAAGAAAGACTACTTAATAATGTTGCCTATTGACTAGTGCCCACTCAATGTGCAAACTCTCTAGCTTTTGATCAATTTCGCCATTACAATGGATAAGTATTTTGCAGGTTATTAGATTGATTCTGCCCATAATGACAGGTCAGATCCAAAATGCTCTATGGAAGCTATCTCCAGACATATGTTTTAGCCACAATGTATTTTCATAAATAAGACAAGCTTATATTTGCCCATGTGAGTTAAAATATCGCTGAGTAGTAAATCTAGGTCGTATTTACTACATTGATTTAATTGTTCACAAGCACATGGAATAAAGGCAAGAACAAAGCATTAAATGTCACATCTTTTATTACAGAAATAAAGAAGATCTATCATTTTTTCCAAGGTAACCTGAAACGACCAGCAAAAAACAAAAAAATTCTGCCATGACTGTAGTTACAACATATACATTTTTATTTTTTTATTCCAACAGTTTATCGGGGTGCCCACGAGCCACTTCAGCAATGAAGAAAGCCAGATTATCAGGAGAAGAAATGCTCACAATAAAGCAGCGAGCAACCAATGGTATGTGGGACTCTTACACCATTCTAAATTTCACAGGATTATATCATTTAAACCACCATGTACAATAAATCAGTATAAATGTAAGGTATTGAACAATGTAAAATCCATATCTAGTGAAAAGTTTTAAACAATACCATACTAATAGTCAAACTAGTGTCTAGGGGGAGCTTCTCTCTCCTCCTACACCAAAGGGAGCAACAGTGATACCACCGAGCAATGGCCTCAGCAACTTGCTGTCCAGCCCTATCAAAACAATGAGTGTCATTGTACCTTGTTTAAAGTAAGATTTTAATAAACCTACTTACTTTAAAATATTTATTTATGCAGTTAAATCTATACCTGTAAGAACTTACCGTAATATTGAGAAGAAAATATTTATACTTCCCTTGGCCCTTTAGCATGATTAGGTTACACAAATGGAAACAATTTTACTCAAAGTTGCACTCAAAGTATGAAAGGAGTGACTCCTTGAGACTATTTTTTTTTTTTAAACAGACTTTTGTTGACTTTTGTTGTTGTTTCGTCGTTCAGTCGTACTCGGCTCTTGGTGACCTAATGGACTGCAGCATGCCAGGCACATCTTGTGTCTGGTTGTGCTTATTCATAAGGTTTTCTTGCCAAAGATACTGTCCTTCTCCAGTGGATAGCAATTTGTTTGCCATGACCTGCCCATCTTGGGTGACCCTACTTGGTATAGCTCACAGTGTCATTGAAGCTCACAAGCCCCTTCACCACAACAAAGTCGCGATCCAGAAGTTACCTTAAATAAAATACGGAAGTTACCTTAAATAAAATATAGCTGTTTTTTCTTCCAGCTGCATTTCAATTATACTTTGTACTTTTAAAGTTTTTTTTTTACACATTGACATTTAAGAAATTAATTTTAGAAATGTCTCTATACTATTTAAAACTATTTGTGTGGTCCTTGAAGCTTCCAGACAGTATTTAAGTTTCATATTTCTCAATGGGGAGACTGGATTAGTTCAATGTGAATGGTGTCCAAACCAGAGCTCCCCAGAAATCAGGAAATGCAGGTTCAAATTCTAAGTTGGATCAGCTTCAAAATAAAGCCAAGTACTGTAAGTTTTAGGTGTCAGCATCACTTTAATATTGCTTTATGAATCACAGCTGTAAAAACAAGAACATTTCTGTATTATTCTCTATTTGGCTACCTTTTTAATCAGTGCATATTACAAAAAAAAGACATATGTATTATTTTTGGACCTGTATTACATTATGAGAAGTGTTCCCTTCAGATCCTTTTCACATATTATCCAATTTTTAGTCAATTAAACTGCAGGCTAAAATAATTCACATTACGTAGTGCCCACCAATTGAATGTATTCACCATCCTCCCCCCCAAAAAATATTGTGTTTTATTTTGAAGCATACTATAATAGTAAAGATAGGTTTTAAATATTTGCAATAGCAATCCATTTAAGTATTATTATTATTATTATTATTATTATTATTATCCTCATTAATATATAAGGTGCCAACATGTTACACTACTCTATAAAGGATTACACTCTTACCCCTCCCTTCATAAATACGGACCTCTCCAATTATAATATTTGACTGGCAGCTCTACTCTCTAATTATGAGCTTTAAGTACAGTATATTTTATACATTATAAATATTATTTTAAATCCAATGTATTTCAGTAGCTTCATATTTCTGTGTGATTTTTCAAAATGTCATATTCTTTACAAAAAAAGACTTACATAAAAAAAAATTAGATTAAAAAAAAATAATAATAACATTTAAAGAAAAAAGGAAATCTACAGAAAATAAAAAAATGGAGCCTGTAAGGGGGGGGCACACACATCATACTTACCCACCCTTTGACGACCCTCTGGCGATGATCCGTGATGCCCTGTCTTCAATCTTTGTTCCTCTATAAATGGTACATCCATATTGATAGTAGATTTGATCATCTTCGTTCTTGCTTGAACTCCTGATTCCTCATCTGTGGCCCACGGATAGGGCTTCAGCAGAAAAAACCTGCCACTCTCTAAAAAAATAATAATGGATGGAGATCACAAATTCTTCTGTGGTTGGCTCATTCAATATCCAATCACAGAAGGTTCACTTTACTATGAAGCTCTATTTTCATTGGCTGTTATTTCAACCAATCAGAATGTGGGGATAATAGGTTACTCTGATTGGTTAATAGCCAACCAATCTGAATGCCCAGATTTCAATTAATTAATTCTGATTGGTTAGACTTTTAACCAATCAGAAGTGGGATGGGAACAATTAAAATACTAGATTCTGATTGGCTGAAATATGATGAAATCAGAAGCCATAAAAATAGTGTATAAAACGAGGGAGTGGTCAAAAAGTTGTTACTCAATGGGGAGCTCCTCATTAGAGGAGCTTCGTTTTATTTTTAGAGAGTGTCAAGTTTTTTTAGGTGGAAGCCCTTCCTGTGGGACGAAGATGAGGAAACAGGGTAATCAAGCAAAATCGAAGATGACCAAATCTACTATGAACATGGATGCCTGTTTATCAAGGGTCGAAGTTTGAGGATGAGGGCTTTGCGGATCATCTCTGGAGGGTCGTGAAAGGCTGGGTAAGTATGATTTTTTATTACATTTCTGTAGTTTTTCTTTAAAAATTTTTTTTCATGTTTTCAAGTTTCTTTGTGTAAGCGTTTTTTATTTTTCTGTATTTTTTTCTGTTATTATTAATATTATTATTTACTTTATTTGTAATGCGCTAAAATATTCTGTAGTGCTATACAGGGGTAAGTTCAAGTCAAAACAATATTAACACAATAAAAAAAAAAAAGATAATGGAGGGCGCTGTCTTTGAGCTTAAAATCGAACGTACACTGTGCTTTCCCCAAAGCATTTAGCAAGATTGAAAATTTGCCAATTTACAATCTAAAGGGTATGGCAGAGGTATAGAAAGGTTTTAGATGTGTTGTGTATATTAAGGCTGAAAATGAGGTTTGATAGTCTAGTGGAGTGAGGCAACAAGTTCTGAAGAATAGAGGCAGCATGAGAAAAGTCCTGAAGACGGGAGTGAAAGGAGGTTATAAAAGAGGGGGAAAGAAAAAAGGTTGTTAGCAGAGCAAAGTGTACGGTTGGGGATCTATTTAGAGACGAGAGCAGAAATATAAGAGGGCGCATTATTGTTGAGGGTGTTATAGGTTAGGGTCATATGTAATTATTTTTTATTTTATTATTTCATTTATTTAATTGGGGTTGTATTAAGGACTATGGATGTCCTTGTGGACCCTCGTGGAAAGATAAGCTCCATGGGGATAATAATTACACCTATGTTAGTAGTGAGGTTTCCATGGGGGTCTGTAGGGACCCTATGCTATGGGGACAGGTTTAGGTACCATTGGAGTTCGTAGGCACCCCATGGTAATAGTAAAGAATACCATGGGAGTCCGTTGGGACCCAGTGGTAAATGTGTCAATGTAAGGTGCCATGGGGTCCATAAGGACCCCCATGCTAATAGTAATGTATACCATGGAGTTCCTAGGGACGCCAATGGTAGCAGGTCGATGCTAGATGCCATGGATCCTGGTGGCATTACTGTGCCTCCAACCAATGGTTATTACATGCAAAAACAATCAAAAAACAACAAAATTATTGATTTTTTTTTAGCCTCAAAAACTTGCTATTCAATTGTCTCTTCTTTCTGATATTTCTTCAATGATGCTCTTCATTTTGTACTTCCATTGTGGGCCTGTTGTCAATTATAACACTGCTTTTATAATGTAAGTCTATTTTCTAAGTTTATTAAGTACTTAATGTTTGTAAACTACATAAAATATGTAAAATAAAGCAAGTAGCTTTGATAGAAAATAACTTTAAAGAGAGCCTAAATAGTGCGTGCGAAACGTGTTATTAGAAATGAAAAAACAGATTACTTGATCAGGAATCAATAGCTGATATTACAAAAATCATCATGTCTAAATATGTCTACAAGTAAATCCATTGATCTTTTTACACCCTCCTAGTAGGGTGAAGTCTAATACTTACATACCACCCCTACTAATCTTAGAAGTTTTGTTTATCTTTAAATGGTGTATTTGCTTTAAATGTGTAAATGTATATAAATATATTCAATATTTATCAGTCTAGTCTACACTGATATTTTTTGACAATTTTCTCCACCAAAATGTGGTTAATAGTAATTATTTTTATTATCCTTTTGTTAATATTCTTAATAATGATAATGATTTATAAATCTTATTTAAATCTGAACTAAATTTAGATTTAAAATTAGATTTGAATTTGATTTAAATTGAAATTGGGAACTAACAAAATATTTTACTGAAGTTTTAGCTCTTTCATTTCTTTAAATCATTAAACCTACACAAAGAAAATTAGGAACATTTTCACAGCAGTACTAAAAATGATAAGTCTACCTTATAAACCTCCAATTGCTGAAATTACAAAAAAAAAAACAATTGTTGAGGTTGATAATGTCATTTAAAAACTTTACAACCCTATTAAATTATATTTCTTTTTGCATCCCTTTAGGCATAGAAAATGATGAGGAAATAAAACAATTGGATGAAGAAATCAAGGAGCTCAATGAGTCTAATTCCCAAATGGAATCGGATATGATCAAACTGAGAACTCAGGTAAAAGACCATTCTGAAATATGTTTGTTTTATATTACTTAATATAAATTATGTTATTGCTTTGTTTTCTTTACTGACAAATAAATGTAAAAGTTTATATATTTGAGATGCCACTATCTTTTTTATAAAATCAAACAGGACAAAATGTCTGGAAGTTCTTTAATTCTCATACTCACCCATACTTCATGCATGCTCAATTCATTAATGTAAAGTGAAGTTCTCCCGAGGGACAAACTTCACTTATGGTAACTTTACTTGGCCTTGTAAGAGAACACAAGATTAGCATTACAAGTAAATAGATGTGATGCATAAAACTGATCTGAAATCACTGTCATCCAAGCATTTACTAAAGTCAGCACTAATTATGCTTTGCAAGGTGCATGTGCATGACCAGTTCTAGTGACCTCATTCTGTGACATACGTTGGCGCATCTGTATTTTTGTAAATACCGTTTTCTGTGGCCACATGATCATGTTGGCTGCATGGTATTCATCAACCAAAACATCAGACTTAATTATTAATATTTTAGAAAAAATGTACATGGAGGGTAAGGGTGAGGATGAGAACACAAGTTTGCTATAAAGTGTTACATTCGTGGCACTAAAAGAAAAACAATCTTTTTTTGTAAACATAGGATTTATTAATCATAATCCGTAAAATATGCTTTTGAATAATGTTAGCCAGTAAATATGTATTATGATCTTATGTTAAAGATTCTTTAACATAAATGTAGAATGATGTTTTGTTTGCTTTATAGAATTTGGTAATTATGAACTTACCATGAAAGAGGTGGAACTAAAACACACACATTATTAGTGATTTGGGAAAATGCTACAACATTTTGACCTATTTACCCATTATTAAGCAGTGCTGGCATTGTATTTTAGTGTAAAGTTAGATTGGCCTTGCGGCTTTTCTAACAAATACATTGAATTTCTCCAAAGGTGTTCTCTGTTGGTCATTCATGCACATGCATTGTTTGCTCATCTGAATCAGTTCCACCTCTTTTGCCTCATTCTCTGCCCCCTTTTCAGCTTCTGCTCCCTCCCACTAGGTACTGGACGAGCGTCCTGTTGCTTGCCAAGAACCCTGTGTTGATGAATACCAATTTCATGTAAGTTACACGGGAGGGGAGGTTGTGCGGTTTTTCCATGTAACTTACACGAAATTCAGCCGTTGAAGAATAAAAGTTGTTCAGAAATAGACCTTTATTATCTTTATCCATCTACTAGTTGCCAGTGATTAGTTTATTTTCTCACTACAAACAGTTTTCAAACATAGGTAGTTGTATATTAGGATATTTTGCAAATTAAGAAGCATAATCCTTCAAGTAAAGCAAATTTATTAACATGTATATAATACTTCAAGACAGTGTAAAATAAATGTTGGGTTATTAGCTAGGCCAATTGTTGATAAATATACAAAATACAGTTTTCCCCTGTAATATGGAAGGCCACCTAATAATATATAGAAATAATTTTGTGTAAACTGCACTACTGAAATAAATTACCATAAATATCTAAAAAGAAACACAAACAAAAAAACCTGGCATACCCAGCATTTTACTAAGGTCTCTATGCAAAGCTTATGACAAAGTTACTACAATAAACACAACAGAAATAATAAAGTACTTATATATTGCCCCCTCTAACATTTTTGCCACATCATTGTGAAAACTTTGTCGGGCAGTATAATTATTTTTAGAGAGAACTGTTGATCATAAGCTAGATTCTCCATTCCTGGTCTTGTGCTTATGTCAACCCAACATTGCAGTATTATTGAAGGTAAATTAGGCGACATTGACATCCCAAATGGTTACATAATATATGGGATTCTTTGTCACTCTAAAATATGCAACCAAAATTCTACCTGCCTATAACAGAGCATGATGACCCACTAATTGTCATGTTGCCATCTGTCTGTATATTGCCTCAATCACAGCTGATGCAGCAGAGACTAAGCAGTTTTTTTTCCTTTTTTTTTTTTAACGCATTTAAAAAGTATTCAAGTGGGTGGCCCAAGCAGGTTGAATTTTTGCTTAAGAATATAATATCTCATAAATATTTTAAAATAGCTTTGGATATCAGTTATACATCATACTGCCTTGCAGAAAGCTCCTTTACTCATTAGTACACATTATTTGGAGTGCTGAAGAATCCATAAATTGTTACTTTTGTGTAACTTTTGCTAATCACTTAAGGTGTAATTTTACATGCACTTAATTTTAAGGGAAATTAAAAGAGTATACATTTAAATTGTTAGGGCCTCATTCAATTGAGATTTGGCCAATTGAATAGGGCTCTAAATAAGCACATAGCATATTTTTTTAAAGAAGTTTTTAGTTAGTGAAAACCTTGCTTTTGGATAGATGTTTACTAACTAAAAACTTATTTAAAAAAAATATGCTATGTGCTTATTTAGAGCCATATTCAATTGGCCAAATTGCAATTGAATGAGGGCCTCAGTCAGGATCACTTACTACATAGTACAGAAAACCTAGCATAGGATACAATAGTCATTTCTAAGTTCATTTTATAACGGGCATTAATCAATACACCTCTTCAGGCTTTCACCCATCAAAACTTTCAAAAAAGCATGTTCACCTATCTTAACTTTATTAATTACACATTACATCAAAATATTCATTGATAGTAATGATTAGAAAAAGTGCATGCTGTACAAGTACTATATTACATTTTGCACATATCTGTGAATTCTAGATTACCACAATGGAGAGCAACCTGAAGACTATAGAAGAGGAGAACAAAGTAATTGAACAACAAAACGAGTCTCTCCTTCACGAGTTGGCCAATCTAAGTCAGTCCTTAATTCATAGCCTAGCTAATATCCAGTTGCCCCATATGGTAAGTGATTACAATGACGGTACCTTGCCGTGGTTTACATAATTCCCACAGTTTATCTAGCATGTGTGTCTTATTTGTATGTGTAAACCTTCAACTAATATTTCCAAAAAATGTCAAATAACTTGTACACTTAGTAATAAACCTATTTTAATGTGTTTCAACAAGTCTTTTCTCTGTAGATATCCCAGTAGTCTTGACACAACACAATGACTTTTCTGGATATTTTTCCCTCTAGAGTAGTTGTGCCCAACTCCAGTCCTCAATGGCCACAAACAGGCCAGGATTTGAGGATCTCTCTGCGTGAATACAGGTGAGTTAATCTGTTTCAGTCATATTGATAGTAGTGCCCACAGAGAGAGCCTTAAATTCTGGTTTGTTTGTATCCTTAGATGACTGGAGTTTGACACCCCTGCTTGATAGGAATTTAGTTTGTGACATTGAAACTAAGTTCTATACACATCAAACTATCTCATGTGGTAAAAAAAAAAAAAAATTGCCTTCTTGAGAATTTAGTGACAATTAAACTTAAATTCCTTTAATGACACTGAAAATGTTCAAATGAAAAGTTTTCAAATAATACAGATCCTGATAAACATATTATTTAAAAAAAATAACCATTTGCAAACGTACCTTTTCGCTCTATTTTTGACCTAAGCAGATACATCACCCCGGGTTAAGGAGGGAATCAGGTGTTTTGCATATTAAGATAAGAGCTAGTCTGATCAGGCTTTTTTTAATTGGTATGTCCTATCAGTAATTGTAGATAATTGTTTCTCTTATGGGAGAACTTGATTTATTTTGTTCATTAGTGTCCTCTGTTGGAGTGTATGTTGTTTCCAAGAGGCTACTATGAAAATGTTTGTGGTGTCACAAATGTTTTGTGTTAAAGGTATATATAAGTTACCTGGGTTTCAAATGTTTGGTAAGTAACAGGCAGTTATTATCAGAAATATGTGTGTTATATAGATAAGTTCAGTGTACTTACAAAGTTATAGGCAGGAAAGTAAAGTCATGTTTAGCACACCCACAGGGAGCTTACATAACCAAGTACACTGAGGAGAGCAGCCAGGTACAGAGTTTGACCTTTCTGGTAGAGATCACAGGTAGTAACTGCTTCTGGATGGAATCACGTAGTTGGGCTGGGTCTGAGCTCACAGCTGAATCAGAGCACAAGGATAAAGAGAGAGAGAGAATATGTATCCCAGGCTGCATTGCAACACAGGAAACCCAGAGCATGATAAAAATGTATCAGCTAATCTCTACTTTCTCCTGATTGGCCAAAATGAATTAGGAATTTTATGCTAATCTAAGCAGGGATTTTCAGGGGTGACAACTAACAAATGCTGCAGCTTGGAAACTGGAAATATGTAGCAAACATCAGGGTGAGTTTTTAAATGTTTATTTTGGTATTTTTTCATGCAAACAAATGTTTGCATACACTACTGATTCTCCTCTATCAGATGCATTCATAATCCAGAAAAAAAATAGATATGCCTTTAAATTAGAGCCACCCAAAAGATAGACCTGGAGTTTTACTAGCAGTTCTAAAAGTGGTCTCAGCTAGATCGTGGACCTCTTTATAGGGAGGAAGATCTTTTAGGATGTCTCCTGAAAAAGTAGATCCAATGTCACTAAAGTCTGGGCTCCTATATGTATTGGGAGAAAGGAGGTTTTCTGATGGGAGCCCTAGCAAACATTGTGTAGGGTCCAAAAATATGGATGCCCAGAAGTAAGAGTATAGTATTGTGAAGATCTTCAGATCTCTAATAATAACAAGCATTTTCACCACAAAAGAAAAATGTAACCATCAGACTACTGTGAAAAAAGGTTGTGCAGACTTCTACTAGATAGATCTATGTAGACTTTAAAGATCCAATGTAAGTGCTTTTCATTTTTCACCATTAATTAACATTAAAAAACACAAAAAGCTGAAATGTTTTAGTCAAAGAATATAATTTAAAAAACAGCTTACCTCATTAATGGCTGCTGTGCCCTTCCGCATCTCTCATTGTCCTAAGTAGTACGTTTTCAAATGACATAACATTAATTAGGCAGGATGGGTAACCTGGTGCACACTTGCTTTGGAGATAAAGGTGTTATGGGATTGTAACTATGGCCTCCTTATCCTACAGACCATGCTCCAAGTTACTACCATGCCAAATTAATGTTATCTAAGTTGAAAATGTTTTTTTATTTCCTTTCAGCAGTGCTCAATAGCCATTAATGAAGTAAACTGTTGTTTTTGTAAATTATATTTTCTGGCTAAAGCTTTTCTGCTGTAGGCAGATGCATTTTTAATGTTAATTAATGGTGGACTAAAAACTCGATTTTACATGAAAGCCACTTACACTGGCCTACCTTTAGTTGCATTTGGAAAATAATTTGCAAATAAGATATTTGTTTAAATAATTAAATTTAAAAAAATGTGCCCATATTCTCAAATGGAATCTCTTACAAATATTAGTCAATTGCCAAATGTCTTATTACACATGACAAACCGTGTTGTGACTTCATGTATGTTCACCAAATAATGCAGAAAATGCAGAAGAAAGTTTGTATTTAACGTGACATATTTTTGTAGGATCCGATCAACGAACAAAATTTTGATGCATATGTGACCACTCTGACGGACATGTATACAAACCAAGATCGTTACCAGAGTCCGGAAAATAAGGCATTACTGGAGAACATAAAGCAAGCTGTACGAGGAATACAAGTTTGAAGAGCTACTGCTGTGGTGAAGATTTTGCTTGAACAAAACAAAAAAAAGGGATGCCTCTTGTTTTCTGCTGCTGTAATTTACCAGAAAGTGTTATATATTTATTTCATTTTGAAACAGTGTTATGCTTACAAGACTTCATGATGATTTTATGTCTTGCTTTAAAAATAGTAACTGCTGAATAGTTTTTGAATACATTCACATTTTGTACGTTTTCATATAAGCTGACATTGTGTGATATGCCATGTAATGTTTATAGCTGCTAATGTATGCACATTTTTTGAGGTAAATATATTTCTGAAAAGGTTAGCTGATGAAAAGAATCAGAGTGTAGATTTTTTATGCTTTGGTGAATTGATGTTTTAGTATTTTGAACTGGAGAAGATAAAATCAGCTTTGGACGATATTGCCACCGGCAGCCACTTTCTCCGATATTTTCACTGGGCCTTGGTCTGCTGGATTTTATGGAGTTTGTGAGCGGAAGAGAGATACACTTGATGTGTATTTTGTTTCACAGCAAGATTGATGTGAATATGCTTTATTTTTTAACAATGCTTAAAAATATAGGCCGGGACGTTTGGTTTCGGAGGTCATCGTGTGGCCAGGGCAATTAAATGAGTTTTTTTTAACTCCGTGGAAAAGACTTTGGATAGTTGTAAAATAAACAAAAAGGGTGCTTTGCTGTAAGACAACATCAAACTATCAAAACTTGCGTGGAGAATCAAAGCAGCTTAAAAAAAGCACTTTTCATTCATAACT